>JAECUM010000419.1:0-158296 GCA_016617855.1 Megalonaias nervosa | reverse complement strand
CCTCTCTTAGTCATTACACCATCTGCATTTTGTCAAGAAAATTAGCCCCCACCATTGGTCATCATAATATATGCTCTATGCTAAGAAAATTGACTCCCACCCATTGTCTTTATACCAACTGCATTCTCCATACTCATATATTTGTTTCTTAACGTGTCCTCTTGTCTCGCTGTGATTTTGTCATTGCTTATATCGGAATACCTCCGCAGCAAGAATCCATGAAATTGTTTGAACAAGCATGACAACACGAAGAACCGTTTTGGGACCCGAATTAACCCAAATACGATTTGTTACCGAGATATTTCAGATCGATCGGAGCAGAGTTAGCGCCGACTGAAGCCAGGAACACACACGAAAGTAATAATCTGGCAAGATCATGGTAGCCACAGCATTCAGACAAAACGGCAGAACCATTTTATCATATCATTATACCGTGATCATCAGCAACAAGGTCAAAGACTTGATGAGAACGATCAAGAAAATCAACCTGGAATAATCACATATTATAGAACAAAATATTGATGACGATGCAAGAAGAAGATGCTCAATAAGAAATAGAATATAACATGTTAGCAGCACCATTGATGCTCAGTTACACTTATCAGGTAGAATTACATTTCGATTAACTGTCTATAAGGGATTTTAACAAACGCAAAAGCCTTTACATTAAAGACAATCCCTGTCACATTTTCGCTGCAAACTTCTAATTGTGGACGTTACGGAAAGGTAGATTATCTCAAGTTTCCCAAATGTGAGATATCCAACTGGAAAGGAGACAGAAGCTGTTTTCATTCGTGCGTGTAATGTTTAGTTTATTGTACCAGATAAGGTGTAGGTGCTAAATTGTTTCCAATCGCAGGACGAGATAAAATTCCTGAAATCACAGACGAATCGTTTCAAGATGGAATGAATGTTCTTGATAATATGCCAGGATTCTAATCGGTATGTCTGAGAAATACATTCGCGGTGTTCTTTTGTGTTCACACGTCGATGATCAATTACAGATCTAAAATATATGAGTGAACATCATTTTGATGAATGTGGATGCAATCACCAACAATGTCAGTCTGCCTGAAAAAAGTTTATTTTGTGGTTCCACCCACAAATTCCACCAAAGTCTGATCAAATTCAGAATTGGAACTAGATTAAATATTTACATGTCTGGAAAAATTAAATCTCTTAGGAAACAAAACGAAAAATGACATGTTAGGCGCATATCGATTTGTCTTCAGTGTGACTCATCAAAGATGGTTTTCGTTGCTACCTCCAGTGAAAGAATGATCTAAATTAAATGCAATTAAAGATTGGTATTGTGTATAATAATGACAAATCTGAAGAAGTTAGCCAGATTCATAGAGACATAAGGTCAATCACCATTCATCAGAATGGGATTATCTGATCACGACGACAAATGGAGGATCGGAAATTGCTTATATTCTTGTTCAGAATCCTTACTCGTCACCGGAAGATATTGCTCATAAAAGGATAAGTCGTCATCAAAAAGAAACATCCTATTTACCATGCAAGTGAGGCTCTTTTATGAGAAAGTGACTAAGAGATACGTGAAACACATGACTATACTGAAGATTGTTTATTTTGATTTTTGCATATTCGATGTCCCAGGATTTAGTTATTTAGCAGATGAATACATAATTATCGATGACAAGATCGTGTTACTGGAGGTTGTGTCCTTATCGTCGCAGTAATGGTAGTTTGTCTGATGATTATCTACCACAGATCTATTCAGGATTAGAATTGTCATCGGAAGTAGTCGTCAATAGATTACTGGTTGACATAGTCTTCAGGAAATATTCTGTCTCAGTTGGATTTCAATGCGTATTATGATAAACGAACGCACAATATAAACATAAATCGTTGTCTGCATGAATCATTTTTGTGGTGAAGATAAGTAAAGCATGATAGAAATGGGATTAACCGACGTAGAAGTCATGATCGCGTTCATAGATAAGCCCACGTCGACAGACTATATCATTCTCACGGATTACGTTCGACACATTCGATGTCATCGAGCAGTGTATGGTTGACAAATGCATCATAGCGTTTTTGTCTTAGAAACTCATGTACATAAGAACACACGAAATCTAGAAGATACCTTATAGAGATATCATAGATGCGGAATTTATCTCAGTACGAAATCAAAACAATATAGAATACAATGTGACAGTATATAATATCAACATGTCTTACTAGAATACCAATTTACAACAATTATGAAAGTGACCAGTATTGAGCAGTTAGACACGTGAAGACTAAGAATATTCCTAAACTTGATTCTAATTATAGAAGATAAGCAAGAGTAAACGTGTCCGGTCATCTCAGAAGATAAACACTGAAAATATCTCGATTTGCGTATGAATGTCGTTATGGTAAAATACAACAAGATTTGGTGATCCATAACATCAACGTAAAGTGCTGATAATAGCATAGATAATATCAAAGCGATCGCCATATCTAAAATTACTCGATACGGATGAGTGGAACGATGCAACAATAGGAGCAGAAACGTGATTTCCATCATTTTATTCGAGGATGAAGAACACGAATACCTATATTTCAGACTACACTTCATTCCAACTAGAGATTCATTCTACAATGCTGCAAACGAGAACAGAAGACGGCGAAATCCAGAACCATTGGAGTCATATACATATTGAGATTTGTGATTGAACCGACTGAGATAGGTGGGTAAATAACATCTCATAAGACCCATCATGACCCCAGCCAGACCACCTGCAAGACAATTCTGTCACGATAGCTATTTGTAACAATACCTGATAACACACTCGAAGATATAAGTGGACTCACAAACCATCTTGGAATCACTATGAGGATAATAGTCTATACATATATGAACTAGTAATTACATTATGGTTCATCTGGACATAATCATTGTTTTATCCCTGTCCATCTCAGGCCATAACTGTTGAAACGTCAGTACTTCCTAAAGAAAGAAATTGATTTGGACATTTCAACACTTGGTCAGATGACTGATAAATCACACAATATCCACATTTTCTGCGTGTGACACGTGCGATAAGAGTATGAGTGACCACAGCGACATTAGAGGACATCATCATAAACCAAATGATGTAAACAAAAATGAAGATAATATGCCTCCATCTCAATCCCATTTCATGGATGCCAAAAAACGGACATTTCCTAACAACGATATTGACTTTGGACCTTTCCGCACAGTGATAAAATTCCTTTGATGAATCATACATATCCAACCTCTTCTTAATCTGCAAATCATCTTTATTTACGTTTTTCTGTCCATCCTTATGCATGTTTTTCTCTGTCCATCATTATTTGTTTTTCTCTGTCCATCCTTATTTATGTTTCTCTCTGCCCATCGTTATTTATGTTTGTCTCTGCCAGTCATTGTTTGTTTTTCTCTGTCCGTCATTATTTATGTTCTTCTCTGTCCATCATTATTTGTTTTTTTTCTGTCCACCATTATTTGTTTTTCTCTCTCCATCATTTTTGATGTTTTTCTCTGTGAGTCATTATTTGTTTTTCTCTGTCCATCACTGTTTATGTTTATCTCTGTCCGTTATTATTTATGTTTTTCTGTCTGTCATTATTTATGTTTTTCTCTGTCCGTCATTATTTGTTTCCTTTGTCTGTCATTATTTATATTTTTCTCTGTCCGTCATTATTTATGTTTTTCTCTGTCCATCATTATTTATGTTTTACTTTGTTCATCATTTGTTTTTCTCTCTCCGTCATTATTTATATTTTTTTCTGTCAGTCATTATTTATGTTTTTCTCTGTCCGTCATTATTTATGGTTTACTCTGTCCGTCATTATTTATGTGTTTCTGTCCCTCATTATTATTGTTTTTCTGTCCATCCTTATTTATGTGTTTCTGTCTGTCATTATTTGTTTCTCCGTCATTATTTATGTTTTTCTCTGCCCATCATTATTTATGTTTTTCTCTCTCTATCATTATTTATGTTGTCCATCATTATTTATGTTTTTCTCTGTCCAATATTATTTGTGTTTTTCTCTGTCCATCCTTATTTATGTTTTTCTCTGTCCATCATTATTTGTTTTTTCTGCCCGTCATTGTTTATGTTTTTTTCTGTCCGTCATTATTTGTTTTTCTCTGTCCATCATTATGTTTTTCTCCGTCCATCATTATTTATTTTTGTCTCTGTCCGTCATTATTTATGTTTTTCTCTGTCCATCATTATTTATGTTTTTCTCTGTCCATCATTGCTTATGTTTTTCACTGTGCATCCTTATTTATGTTTTACATTGTCCATCATTGTTTATGTTTTTCTCTGTCCCTCATTATTTATGCTTTTCACTTTCCATCATTATTTATGTTTTACTCTGTCCATCGTTATTTATGTTTTTCTCTGTCTATAATTATTTATGTCTTTCTCTGTCCGTCATTATGTTTTTTTTTCTCTCTCCATGATTATTTATGTTTTTCTCTGTCCAGTATTATCTATGTTTTTCTCTGTCCATCATTATTGATGATTTTTTTCTGTCCCTCATTTGTTATTCTCTGTCCGTCATTATTTGTTTCTCTGTCCATCATTATTTATGTTTTTTCAGTCCATCATTATTTGTGTTTTCTGTCCATCATTATTTATGTTTTTTCAGTCCATCATTATTTGTTTTTCTCTGTCCGTCATTCTTTATATTTTTCTCTGTCCGTCATTATTTATGTTTTTCTCCGTCCATCATTACTTTGTTTACTCTGTCCTTCATTATTTATTTTTTTCTCAGTCCATCATTATTTTTGTTTTCCTCTGTCCATCATTATTTATGTTTTACTCTGTCCATCATTGTTTATGTTTTTCTCTTTCCATCATCATTTATGTTTTTCTCTGTCCATCATTATGTATGTTTTTCTCTGTCCGTCATTATGTCTTTCTCTGTCCATCATTATTTATGTTTTTCTCTGTCCAGAAACTCCCTAAATAAATAGACTGATTTCGGACGTTTTAACAATTGATCAGAGTTGGGTGAAACGCTAATATCCAGTGTCTTCTTCTCACAAGTCACCGATATAAATATCAATTAGATTACAGCGAGACAAAAGTAAAACAATCAGAAACCAATTTATGATTGCGGCAATGTAGATTGTATGAAGTATGAAGATGAATGGTGGGGCCTACTTTTCTTGGGAATATTCAGATGGTTTTATGACCAAGAGTGGCTTTAAATTTTCTTGGGAAAATGCAGATAGTATGACGACCAAGGTATGACCAAGGATCGGGCCAAATTTTCGTAGAAATGATCGAAACCACCGAAATAATTCTCTATTTCTCTAATTGGTTATTCAAAATATGCAAACGTACATACTTTTGAAACAAATTAGAGCTTTTCCTGGTAAAGTTAGTTTTAGGCTCAATCTCTCACTATGTCTTAATACTGTTGCCTGCTGGGCATGTGGCGAAACTAAGGCCAGATAATTTTCAAATGACACACCATACTGCATGTGTTTGCTACAAAAGTGTTACATAATAATGTACGTAGAATCATATTAAACGCATTTCCTATTTTATTTCATCCATAATTTTCTTATACGAATAAGTCACTGTTACTCGACCCACTATCCTTCCTGATCAGCTTGTATTTATATGATTACTCTAGTTCATTACTTAGTGAATGTATCTTATAAAGATGATATACAGGAGCCAGACAACTTCAATACAATTAAAATTGTTTAAGGTTGAAGCAAACTATTGTATACACATAGACATGTTTGAAGAAAAACGCAAGGTTGACTTATTTTCTTATGGTAATTATGGTTATGCAATCAGCGATTCTTATTCATTGTTTGACATTGCATATATTACATTACCACTTATAGGTTCTCTTGCTATAAAATAATTATTTGACTGTAATGGTCAGCATAGTCAAATTTGCAATGGTTAAATTCGTCGGGAGAAACATGACTGCTCTATTAATATATGATGGATTACCTCCTACGTTTTAATAAAATTAAATTTCCATCCTTTAATTACAAATTAGTTATATGTTACCAGATGTCAATCCGCGATATACACAGCCGTAGTTTAGATTGGATAAATATGTCGTAGGCTTTATGAACTATAGAATGTATTTTAATGCTGATAAGTAAATGCAATTTTTGCTTCAAGCTAAAAATTGTATGCAAAAAATCCTAATGAATACCCAAAATGAAATGTAAATTGAGAACAGTCTACACCGTAATATACTTTCAAAACAATTAAATCTGATATAAGTTTGGTATGTTGAAATTGGTTTTGATGCTCGATATCTCTCTCGTATACTCTTTACCTGGTTGGCGTGTTGGGAATCCCAGGGTGTCAGGTTTCGAATAGCTATATCATGGCACATTCTACGATTGAGGAGTCTTATTAAATGTATTTCATATTTTCTTTCATTCAGAACTCTATCGTATGACGTCAGCGTTTTTAGCCACCAAATGAGTTTTCCGGTTTATGCTTGCGTCATTATGTTTTGTTCATATTCGTATTGAATGGAATTTTCCGATTAAATATATCCGTACTCCAAAATAATTCTTACCAAGGTGATAAAAAGACACCCCAACACTATTCTTGTTAGTGCGAATTTCAAACATTGTGATATATTTACCGTGTTCAATGTTATTGTAGCTTATTCATATATTTGTGTACACTTGAACTTAATTTCGTCAAAAGTTCAGCCCAGATGTTTAGAAAAAATGATGTTCTTAATAAATATGTTATTCTTCAATTGTGGTGGTTATTTGCCTTTTAAATTTGATGGATCTGATTATTAAATTGTTTACGTTGAATTACATCTACTAACTAGATGTATTGTCCGACTTAACACGGGATCCATAAAACAAAATTTGAACTTAAAAATAAAACAAGTTTAAAAAAAAAATATATACATCATTGGGATACGCGAGATTAAAAGAAAGTTTGAACATAAAATTAAAAAGTGAAAAATATTAGATATCCACCAGTTTCGAACTCGCGACCTCCTGTTTAGCAGCAAGGACGGGATACAAGAGAATGATCCAAGTCAGTGTCGGTGTTTATATATATATATATGTATGTATATATAAAAGATCACTGATCCTTGCACCCATTAAGTGTATGAAAATCCTCGACTAGAACAACAGCAGTTAGCTTGGTTTCCTTCATAGTCATTAATAGTGACTTATAAGAGTAGACAAAACAAATGAATTGGAGACAATCTGGAATTTCCACAGCATTCATCCGTAATTAGTTCGACAAGTGTGCACTGTCTTCAAAAATCACGATTGGTACAGATTAAAATCAAACTTTAGCAGCTGGAATTATAAAAATAGTCATTTTAGCTACGGAATTTTAAACCCTTCAAAACTCCACTAGGGAAGATATATACCTGCATAGCCCATTCTATAACGAAAATAAACGTAATACAGAAAGCCGACTCATGGGATCATCCTGTTGTCCGCATATCATTATCATATTTTAGAGACAAATTCAGTGGTAATTTTAGGCTGCATATGTACATGCATGTGCACAGATGTACTGAGATTGATGATGGCTTTATATATCATGTTTTCCAACTGTGCTAAGTACGTGAAGATGTTGTGTGAGAGAAATAAAGACTTGACTAATAGAGAGTGGATTTGCACCATATATAATATAATTTAATCTCAGAAACTTCGTTGGCCTTTAAAAAACCTAGTGGTAGTTGTCCTAAATAATATCCAAACATGCCTAGCTTAGAAAAGAATAGAAAATAGTTTTATATCTAAAGAGAAAGATAAATGACGTCACACAAATTTGTCATCATCCATTACTACGTCATGGTATGCAGTAGATTTATATTGGTCAATCGGATTTCGAAAATGACAGCTGGTAGTTTAATAAAGAAATGTCTGTCAAAGATAATGTACGTACCAAACGCAACTCGCCACAAAAAAAAGAATAATGCATCAATAATTGCTGTGTGAATATAATAAAGAAATAATACAATATGTACCACACAAAAACACAAATATCGGTTATTATTTCACAACACATCTGAATTTAAACACATTACAGTTCTGATGCGTTTGTCACTGAGCACTATTGCATAAAATATCCAAAATAAAGCATGTTATGGATATGAAACCCTTGACACTGATTAATATTGCATGTAATATCCGAATTAAAGCGAATTACAACTATGATACTTTTGACACTGAGTAATATTACACTGAATATCCGAAAGTAAGCACGTTACAATTATGACCCTTTTTTTACTAAATAATATTACATAGAGTATCAGAATTTAAGCTTATTACAGTTATGGTGAATTGAGAGTCAGTATTATTACATATAATATCCTAATGTAAGTATGTTGCAGTAAACATTAAGGGGCTATTAAATTATTGTATGCAGATTATTTTGTTCTGCCCAGTATAAAGTGTTAGGTGCCATGTAAAATAAATTGCATCATACCAATCGAGGAACATAAAAATAGTATCATTTAAATTTGTATTGAACTGACCTTTTTTGCTTATTTCTATTATTTTTGTTTTTATACCTGTATTTTCTGCCCATCGAAGCCTTGTAGTAGAATAGTTTTGTTTTAATCTTTCGATGTCTTAGCACAAAAGAAATTCGAACGTTTCACCTACTGAGACTGGGGCACTTTTTCAGATAATTTAACCGTGAGCCACAACGCTAATTATATTTTGGGAAAGCAACTTTATCTATGAGCTGCCAATGCTAACTATGGTTTTGTCCAATTAAAATCAAGAGCACACATGTACCTCTACTTAATCAATTCCTTTGACAATTATAAATTTTAGAAACATCCTGAGGTAAAATTCTGCCATCACATGGAATATTGTGAACATGTATTACCAATGATATGCAAGCTAGTTTTCCTTGGAAACCCAGGATAACGAAATATAGCGCACATTTACAGCGGAAAACGAAGTTACCCAGATACAATTGAGGTTTAGTTTCTCAAAACCCTATAAAAGCAAGAACAAATGTAACATAACGTTGAAAAATCAATCCCCGCATTATGTTGTTGGAATGTATGCAAAAATAAGAGTGTGCTTACCGTCTTAACATTTTCAGTTTAGGGATTATAAATATTTGTGTCAAGACAAATTGGCCTATTTTGATCGATATCATGTTTGTTGGCGCGATGACTGGTCTGATTTGTAAGGTACTTTCAGTACATTATTGGTTATGATTCCATGGTACCGATGGATTCGGAGCAAATACACGCAGATTGTGTATGAATCGCGACGCCTTCATTACTAGTCAAAAACTATACTACCTAAGCTAAAACGGCTATATGAATGTACGTATTATATAGTTCCTGGCACTATCAGCTTGGAGCTATGAAAAGTAGTTCATTGCAACGTTTATTATAAAACTATGCACAGCTATTAGAAGTGACCAATACAACTGCTTCCATAAATGGATAAGATGATTTGTCAGTTTAGTTCTAACATTTATTTTCGTAAATGTTACAGTTGGATGCAGCAGAACATTCTTACAACGTAGAAACATATTGACAACAAAGGATGCACATCATGCAGAGAAAGCACGAACTAATATTAGAATAAAATATTATCGGAAATAAGCATACAGTTAGTAATGGGGAAGCGTTTACTGGTGTCAGGTGTAAGCAATGTGTGTTACTGTGATTCAGATATAAATAGCTATAACGGTTTTACACGATTTAAAGTGTAGAATTTCTGTAGAGTCCGATACGATTCGTGCGTGTTTCTGTACAAGTTTAAGTCATATAATATGAACGCGAATTTCATTCACAAACGAATCCGATAACAGATTATATATGGTCAATTGTAGTGACAGTCGATGAAAAATCCGAATCATATTCATATTTTTGCTCCACAATCGTTAGTTCCAGTGTTTGTTTGTATGTATGTATGTATGTATGTATGGATGGATGGATGGATGGATGGATGGATGGATTGACTTTTGCAGCAGCACATGCTATACGAATGTGTTCGCTTGCATTCAAAGCGTCAACCAGTGATGCTTCGGCGATGCTGGAAAATAAATGTATTGTGGTGGTGTTACCATCTCTGCTTAGCATTTTATTTTTAGAATCGTTTTAAAACATCATAGCTGGGTTGGTAACGTACAAAGGATCCCACATCAGCTCTCGTAAAATCATCTTGGGCAACAGTTGAGTGTTTTTTTTCTGATCCAGCGGGACCAATGATCGGTGCAGGAGCTGAGTTTGGAAATTATTCTCCGTCATCATGTTTCGACGGTTTAAGAGTTGGATGTGCGGAGAAGTCAATGACGTAAAAATCTATGAAAGCATGTGCGAATTTCCTTTTTCCTTGGCCATTGAATGAGACAGTATATAATAGGATCATGCATTCATATTATCACGATGTCGCATGAAACCTCGTGTCGCAAATCTAACTTGAGTTCAACACATACTAGACTTCCAGTGATTACTGGAAATTGTGTTCGATATAGAACAAAAAAAGCTCTACATATTAAAACAAGGAGGTGGTGATATCGCTGTCGCATTAGCAAAGTTACCGGGAACACCGTGACGTACATACCCTGGTAAAAAGTACCTTCCTGGGTACAAGTACTGAGCGCCCTGTATACAGCTGAATATACAACTCGATTATAATAGTGAAGGAAAGCCTGGGAAGCACACTGAATCGTGGTAATGCTGCTTGTTACCGACATAAGCATTCTTATACAGCATCAAGTGATATCCGTGCATGTCCGCGTGAAGATGTAGATCTCCTCCGTGACTTTAACAGGATTGTGGGACCAGTTGCTGAAGAATGAGTTGGAAGATGGGTCGTCAAAAGAGGTATGATAGTTAATACTGCACTGGATGTTTCACTCATTAAAAGCAAAATATTAGTAACACAAACAAAGCAATGGATACAAAAGCCGGACATTATCGAACATATTTTACAGTCCGCGTGAGTATTGGATTCGTGAAACCGCCGATCAACTGTTAGCCAGTACAGCGAAAGTCAGTCATGTGATTATAATAGTATTATTATAATACCTAATGGGTTTAATCAGGCTGATTTATTGTTTCTTCCACATGATTCTGATTAAATATGTCTTAACGAGTGTTGAAGTTGCCTGAAAGCGGAACGGCTGGCATAAAACGATTCTGCAAGTACTGCATATACACTCGATCGCATTTATATACGTTCACCACCATTATGGCCACAATTATTACAAGTGCATTATAGTAAGGAATGTATCTGGTGTTTTACTGCGTTGTTAACCATCCATCGCGTAAGAGCTCGTGTTGGACATATAAAAATTCATTGTGATCATTCTATTGCGAAATTATTTAATCGAAAACTCGCGGAAAGGTTTTTCGGTCATCTATAAGCGCAGGAGTTAGTAATGAGGCATGAGTGGTCTAAGGAATAGGTAACCCTTCTTTCGCTAGTCATAGCAGGACTCAACAATTAGGTTACACTCACGTTTGGAATAAAACCAGCCAATGTGATTCGACACAAGATTGTCGCTAAACTCTACATCCAATCAGAGAATGATTTCACAGCCGGCACCATTACAACTACTCGAAGATAAATTTTTTTTTGCGGTATCGGTATGCACCTAGAGAATTGTTGTGCAACTTTCCCTATGTGATCGGTCGATGGGTTTACTATCTCGGCACAGATTGTTACTCCAAGACAATCAACACGTTATTGTCTGGGATCATCGTCTCATAGTTGAACCAGACCTCCCAGCCGAGCATTTGTTTTCGAGGAAATGGAAGTCGTTCCAGAAAAAGCGGAATTTCCATTGAGAACTGTATTAACACTTTGATGTACCAGTAGACCTATCATTCACAATAGCATGATGGCCAAACCTATAATCGCTGATTGCATCGCGAGTATCCATCGCTTGATATCAAGCGGTGCAACTCCCTTAAGTGCATGTGTTGTATCTGAAATCGTATTATATTTTCCGTGTGTGGGAATTCACGTCGGTCTCGAAGACATTCCTCGTACATGTGGTGTTTGAAATCCTTCTGCATAACAGCTCCTGCGAGTGCTTTTGCCACTTCAATATATTTTGAGTCCAAGTACAATCGATTAAAGTTTGGGCGCAGACTAACGAACTCTTTGAATCGTTTATCTGATTAAAATTTGTATTCGTGATACTAAAAAAGAACGGATGATCTTTCTGAGAATTATCTGCATCAAATACATTGACTAAACATGGTAGTGTCATGTCCGCTTTGGTGGTGATGTCACTGTGCATCATTTTCACACGATCCTGCTCAAACGGTTTGGTTTTGTCATAGTATAACTAGTAGACGAGTAGCTTTGACAAGTCCGGCACTGACGAACCAGCATAATGTTGTTGTGTCAGCTTCATTTCTTTCTATTTTTAATTGTCTGAGAACGGCAACACATCCACCATTAAAGTCTTTCTGGATTCAATGTCCTGGTCAGCCATGAGAATTCGAATATTGTCATATTTGCTATCATGGATAAAATCGATTCGGATTCGTTCCGCAAATTCTCCATGGAGTTTTCGGACACTGAATTGTTCATGAGCTTGAAAATGTGCTGTTCAAACTGCTTTGTTTCCTTTGTTCTCAGATCTTTATATAATCTGGATATACGGCGCCACCCAAGCGTTCTGGCGAAATTCAAGCTACCGATGGATCTTGCTTACACGCATACCTAATCGCAGATGCAGATGGAGGCTAAATACATGCAGTACATAATTGTTTGGTTCTAGCGCTTGGTAATATATTGGTGCTATCATTTTATTTACGTCTGGATTAATCGGTGATCAAGGAATGATACGTATACAGCCATGTACCAGGCAATGACAACACTTCAACACCATCAATATTTGATTTGTTGGCGCGCGCATATATGTGCCTCGCGATAGAAATCCGGCTACGAGGAGTGCACTCAATAAACAGATGCTATTCAAAGTCGGTGAGCACTTCCAGCTCGATTTTTGCTTTCGAAAGCAACGCATCCCAAGCCATTCAAAGTGATCGAAAGTAATGTGCAGGATCAAACGTGTACATATGCACGGCAATGCCACGAAAGTTTTTAAAACATATCAGTGAGCAACAATAGATAGGTACACAAATATAGATCGTGATATTCGCCTGGACGTTTGCATTCGAATGAGTACCAAACTCTACATGCGCGCAATCTTCATCTGAAATACTCTCAAGGGAAAGCGATGAATAAAATGTTTCGATCGGTGGCAATTGAGCTTCAGCAAATTTGCTCCAGTCACTCATGTACTGGTATTGATACACACCTTTTCTCGTTACTAAGTCCGTATTGGTAGGACAGTATCGAAGATCAATTGTAAATGTTCCGGTGCTAGAATGCTCGCCTTGTCGAACGAGGAATTCAGAAACTGTAATGAATCGATGAACTTATGTTGGTCTAGCTTAAACGACATGTATGTTTCCATATTGTAGGCGTTTTTCGCTTACTTTTGAGTTTGATGCAGTGGCTATCGTTTGCATTATAAAGTGACTATCACACCCATTCCAGTTATGACACACTAGAGGGATTTTAATTTTCTTTTGGTAAATTCTCAACTGTGCATTACATGTTGTGTGTTTGGCTACACTATGCGCGCAAGTGATCACGGACATTGGCATCAGTGGTTGTAAAAGCTTCTGTAAAGGTCCAACATTAAGTGCCTGCTGAAAGTTCACGAATTTTATCATGTATAAATCATGTCAGCTTTTGAATAAACCCGTTGCTGAATTGATTTTAGAAAAACTCTAACCGAATTTTTGCCGCGTTACAATACTAGTACCTCAGCTTTACCCGTCACACCTAAGTGCTATGTAACAAAATCAGCATTGCTCATGGTCAGCAACTTGTGTTGTTTTATAGCCGTTGGCTGTGGAGCTGGACGAGTTTGCGTCTTTGGAAGCATAGATTTCCACTGGAACGTTGAAATATTCAACTTCCATGTAGATGATACCAAGAAGATTCTTCGTTCGTTGCACCACAGTTAATTTGAAAATGTTTTTGATGGTTCAGGCATTATTGTCCGTAGCGATTTTCCACTATTCCCACCACAGTAAGTCATGGTCGGTGAGAAGTTGTTTGGTCTTGCTCTGTCGGTTAATCAATCGAGCAATCGAGCAAACTACCTTATCAATACTTAGTGCGATACATACACAAAATTAATCAGTCAACAAGAGCAAATAAAGATGATTTCATCGATGTTGCCCAAGTGAGGATAGTGCAAGCTGATAAAAACCTTTATCGGAAGTAAATACATTAACCGCGATAATAGGGTTACGTGTTTCAAATTTGCTCAGTGTGGCTTTAGTAAACTGCACGGAAAGTTCGATATTACCAAAGTTGAGGTCACCAAGGTGCTACCGGTATTTTCGAGGCAAATTTATATTGTCACTAGCCGGATATAAAGCTGACAGGATCGTCCATTCAAAAGATTTATGTTGTTACAGTTCAGGATTGTATCAGCAGCGCTAGAAATCCACGGTTTTGTAATTTTAAATCGTTCCTTGTCACGATTAAGGGGTATAAACAAATGTGCATTAAGGATAATATCTGCTGTAACGACACTCGTGTAACACCGACGTGTCCACTCTCGTGTAACACCGATGTGATTCTAGGACTCGTATTTTTTGACAGTTGTTGAGAGTCTTTACCTGGGTTTTAGATCGCTTGTATAATTGCCACGTGAATTTGTAACTCAGGACAACGCTTGTAAAATTGGAACTTGGGTACTTGCGATTGTTTTAGCATTAACATGTTCTCTTCATAGTGTTATATCTTTTGAAATTATTGTCCTCACACGTCGTATGTATTTGGGTAACCACGCTAATTTGTTCAAAACCTTGAATAGCTGTAGGAGGCTTTTATATTGAGCGAAAAACATTGTACCTTGCGCAAGGAATGCTAACTACAAATGAGGTATTACAAGGAAATATGTAATTACTGTACTATTTAAAATATATTTATTTTCCATCCTCATTTTAGGTTTGATATTTAAGACGTTGATAGTATCTCTAATTTCTTACATGAAATATCAACATCATATGAGATGTCACGGTAAATATGTTTGTTAGGTAGGAACTAGAAATAATAAGCCAACATATGGAAATAGTCATAGCATCATATTGCTAAATCCACTGTACACTATGAATTACAGTACATTCTTATTCTTTATGTCTTCATTTATTTGAAACATGTGGTGATCCAGCTTCTGCAGACAATGCAAACATTTATGGAATGTCGTGTTTCAACCTGAGTCAAAATGTCTCTTGTGTTGCCGGGTTATGCTACAGATACTGTAAATAATTGGATCTCACATAAGAAAATATTATGAACTGATCATTAAAGTGCGGAAATCATCTTCAGTCAACAAGAATCCATGTCGAGAACAATACTGACAATATATCGCAATATATTTACAAGTAGTAGTATTAATAGTTGATGATCCTCTCTCAAAGACCCCCCTGCCCTCCAAAACGTTATATGTCAACATTTTTGTCAGCAGCCTTTGTTAGCTCAAAATAATGACTTTTACATGATAACACATTTTCTGACAAAAATATGCTTTGTGGGCAGGGATGGTCTCTGAGAGAGGATGCATCAACTATCTCTACTACTATGACAGTCTCTTACTTATTGGTCAAAATGTTATATTAAATGAATGAAATATTATATATAATGTCATACTCAATACGACACGTTGGATTTGATCTAACAAATAGATTTTGTAAAAGATTTAATTCAATCAAAGCAGCGTCAGCATATACTGGTATAAAACCTAAAATAATAAGCGATTGCATTAAAAAAGTAGGCTATTATATATCGCCGAAATATGGGTCAGTTTGGTTATTCGCAGTTGAAAACGATATGAGAATTGCCGGCTGGGCAGATGATGTGATGACATTTATTGATAACATGGTCGATATATTATTTGATAAGGATATTTCTAAGCAAAAATATACAGCGCGGGGTGACATTCGGTCTACCATTCCATAGTTATATCAGATAAACCTAATGAGGTTCCGAATCTTTGTTTAGACATTTACCCCCAAGAGAATTCCTAAATATCCGTAACCGAAACTCTAGGAACTCAGAGGGCTGTCCGTACGTGTAGGTCTTATTTTAGTGACCAATCAGATTCTGTTTATTGCCTTACAAGAATTCCTAGATATCCGTAACCGAAACTCTAAGAACTCAAAGGCTGATTGGTCTTTGTGACCCTGGAATCTCATTAGGTTTATTTTTAGTTTGCGATTGTGTCTTTTGGAATGGCCCTTGTGTGGGGTACCCCTTTAGTGAAGTCACAAGGTCACGACCTCATATCACCCCCCGCTGTATATTTTTGATGAGATGATATGATGATGATGATGATGATGATGATGAAATGCCGTCTGTAAGCACACCAACCCATAACGATCAACCAATGGGTTATTCACAAAAGTGAATCCACCACGTGTTGACGTAGTGGATTGGTGTACTTAAAGACGGGGGTGGCTGGAGCCTTCAATAAATTATAAATCTTGGCCTAAAATCGCCTTCCGCAGACAATTTGTCTTTCTCGGGTTTCGAACTATGACCCTCCGGATGAGAGTTTCAGCACGTTATCAATCGAGCTATCGGACGCATTTACAAGTTTAAGATAAAATAGTTATCATATGGTTACCAAAAGCACAGTAGTCCTAAAACTACAGTGTTCGATTTTCTTAACAAAAACCACATTTTATTTTTCCAATTTCCAAAAAATATAGAAATATATAATTCTGCATAACATGAATAATATTATATAGCCGATTTCTAACATATGGGCAACAGAATTCTGTTCGCCGTTGCCATGGAATAATCAATAACAGACCTAATAACTACAGCCGGTCACTAGACAATAAAATATTGATCGCCTGTTATGCACTCTGCGAAGCCTGTAAGTGGATGTTATGTAAACAAAGAAAACAGTATTATTATTTTGTCAGTTTGGAGCGAACTGCACAGAAGAAATTAAATAATTCGTATCCGCATATACGTTCTTTCAAGTGGAAGTAAACTACAGACAAAAAATATGTAATAGCATTATACAGATAATAGATTTTCTTGTTTGTTTCACTAATTCATTAATAACAAAACTGCGCAGACTAAAATGCCCTCGCAACCAGATCTGGTAATGTTGGCATTAGGGAGAAAATCTACGGTTTTGTTATTTACGTAAAGGAAATTTCTAGTTATTTTAACAAATACAGAACTGCACCAGAATTTGTAAGTCTTAAAAATGCTGTCATATTTACATTTCACTCAAGTATATATTTCATGTTCGACAACCTAGGATCATGTAAACGTATTGTTATAAAACCAAACGGAGTAACAATAAAGTTAATAAATCCATCTAGGTCATCTACAGATGGGGCTTCATCAATATCGGTGATAAAATCAACCACATCATCACCGTCTTCATTCAGCAATTTTGCATTTTCATTAAAATCTTTATGTACTTCGTAACAGTGTTGATCATCTACGGATGGTGCTACTAAATACAATTTACTCCATTTTAACCATCGCATTATTAAATTTAATAATAGTTGTGTTTTACCTGATCCAGATGGACCTATTATAATCATCCTTATCGAATTTGGTAATGCTGGGTGATGCTTCACTGGCTCCTGTTTTCGTGTTGCCGAAAAGTCAATTATATCCATATAATAAATAATATGGATCTATATTGTGTTCGATGTAGAGCATCTACACCCACTGCTGAACTAACTACAATAACAACAAAAATAAACGACGTGCACTTACAGGCAAATGTGTAAAATGTAGTACCAAGAATTACAAATTTGTTAAAACAAAGACAGGTGGAGATATAGCCGCTTTATTAGGAAATTTACCAGGAACTCCGTGGGCTAAATATCCGGGGGAAAAACACTTACAAGGATATAATTATTGCGGTCCTGGAACTCGACTTGATATCCGACTTGATAATCAAGATCAACCAAGACCAAGAGAGCATCCAGTAAATAAGATTGATCAAGCGTGTCATGTTCATGACGTTGCATATAAAAGTAAAGATTTACAACAAAGGCATCTCGCAGATGTAAAATTGATTCATGCATTAAATTCTATACCTAATAAATCTGTCACAGATATATTAGCTAGTTTTCTAGTAAAATCTGCCATGAAAAGTAAAATAATGTTAGGGGCTGGTAATTAATTATATAAATATTATAATGGAATCCATTTATTATAGTCCAAGAGGATATTGGAGAGGTATATCAGCGATTACTAAATTATCTGAAGCAGCAAAAGTCTCACGTTCTGTTGCTGCAGCGTGGTTAGTACGACAGGCAATATGGCAAATTTATCTACCACCACCTAAAAATATTCAATATGCACATTTTGATGTCAGCGTCCCTAATGAGGTTCATCAAGCAGATATTTTATTTTTACCACACGATACCATTAAAATTGGTAAAAGTCAATCACGCACATACAAATACGCATTAACTGTCGTTGATGTTGCAAGTAAATATAAAGAAGCTGAACCATTATCAACAAGGACAGCGTCTGAAGTTTCATCTGCGTTTGAACGAATTTATCAGCGAGGACCTTTGCGATGGCCACAGTTATTACAGGTTGATCCTGGTAAAGAATTTCTTGGCACAGTATTATCGTTGATGAAGAAACATAACGTTAAAATCAGACGAGGACACACTGAAATTCATCGAGATCAGGCAATTGTTGAACGATTTAATCGAACACTTGCCGAGCGGTTATTTGGATACCAATATGCAAAAGAAATATCTACTAACTTTAAATCCGGTGAGAGATCTCGTGAATGGGTTGCAAGGTTACCAAGTGTGATAGCTGCATTAAATAACGAAATTACTCGTTCAACTTCCATGAAACCTTCTAATGCAATCACAAAAAAATATATACCCCGTAGCAATGACATACATCAACCTCAACCAATATTAGGTAATGTAACTGTAAGATATTTGTATGAACCTGGCGAACTTGAAGGTGGTAAAAAAAGAGCAACCGATCCTATATGGAGCGTGACTACACATACAATTTCTAGTGTAGTTAGATCCACAGGTAGACCTCCAATATACAGACTAGATTCTACAGCCCCTCAGCGTGGATTTGTACGTGAACAATTACAGGTAATCCCTGAAGACACACAATTACCACCACATACAATTATATAACCAGAACCTCTACGTCGATTACATTCAAGACAGGTCAGCATCACATTATCACGTGTATGATCAAGATCACTATTAATTCTATCTACGGTAAATTGTCTTGGATTATTATTCGAATATTGCCATAACATATTACAGTTACAACTTGCACAATTATTATTCTGTAGTTGTTTTAGTTTTATATAAAATTCAGTATCAATATCAAAGTCACGCTTATTTTTTTTATCGCACTGCTTATAACCAGATAGTTTTTTTCTTATTACGTCATTATTAACAGTCTGATCATTATTTTCTGTAAAATTCATAATAACCCTATGTAGTTGAGATATTCTTCTGACTCTAGAATCTGCGAGATAGACTAAATTCGACCATTCGATCCGATCATCTATAATCCAAATATTTGTATCAGAAATAGTTAACCCCTGTGATGAGTGAATAGTTATTGCATATCCTAACGTCCACGGTGATTTATTCATATTCAGCGCATTCTCAACGACATTAATATCGACTAAAATAATATCATTCAAGACAAGATTCTGTATTCCACCACCAGGAATTTCAATATCAATATTCTGTCGTCGAGTATCTGTTGGGCGATAACATAATGGTACTGGTAAATCTGAAAACTTTTCTTTATGTAACAGAAATAATTTATTCTGTAGTTCATCACGAACTATCTTTCTACTTGCAACTATTAAATCAGCGGGATTCCATAAATTTAGAAAATCATTCATAGAAGTCTCTGGAATTACTCCTCGCATTATTTCACATTGTACTCTGTCTGGCTGAAGTCTGATTAGTCTTTTAAATTCCTTCAGTGGTTCATCAATAGCTCTATGATCATCATTTATTTCTTCATAATAATCTACATTATTCTTCAGCCATTCATGTGGAGACTGTCCAATAAAGGGTGGTGGTTGACCATGATCACCGCACATTATTATAGCAGTATTTTTCGTCAATAACCATTCAAGAAATGTTTTTAATATTTCTAACGAGACCGTGCATACCTCGTCCCATATAATATATTTAGGTATATATTTCTCACCCATTCGCTCAGGAGTCCATGTGTCTCCACACCATCTAAAGAAACTATGATAAGTACACGATTTTACTCCTCGCTCTTTTATCTCTCTGGCGAGTTTATGTGTCGGTGTCAAAACAATTATATCCGAATTATTATTCATGAATAATTTAATCACACGAGTTGTTTTACCTGAACCACCGCATCCATTAAGATAAACAGCTTTATGTCTAGCCACAGGATCATATACAGATGGTGCTGATGATTTTGATATTTTATTATTATTTTTGTGATATATTTCCTTAATTTCAACGTCGGCGGATTCAGAATAACTAAGTATATTTTCTTGTTTTATTCTCCATGACCCCCATTCACCATTACCAAGTAGCGGTTTTAATAAATCTGTATATTTTTTATTTATATAAAACGAATCCGTGGCGACTCTGACAGCATCACGAGAAAATCTATTTATCATAGACAGTAGGTTTATAGAAACATATGCCAACATAGATGATCTTAAATGAGTAAACTGCGGTGAGTCACCATCAAGATAACTCACAATTGTACCTAGTTTGGTTCCGTCTGACAAATAAGCATTACTCCGATTTATAAATGTATTTTTTTCCGTTGTATCAGCTATTATAAAATCGAGTTCAGCATCGTCCATAATCAATCTTGTACAGTGTCTTTTATGATCATAGGCTCCTCCTTGAGTAAATTTACCAATTATCTTTCTACCAAGATCTTTTACAAGTTTTTCATCGTGCTCGTCTCTGCATTTACGTATATTATTAGTAATTTTAATAATATCATCTTCATTAAGATTAGGAAATTCTTTCCTGGCATCATTAATATTAAATCTATTTGGTTCTGGTAACCAAACTTGCTTCTGTGGACTATATGATATAATCGCCTCGCTCACCTGTAAAGATATTAAAATTCCAACATCAAGCATATATCGCAATAGTACTATTGGAACCCAACATTTTTCTGAAAAATGTCTTCCAAACCAAATATAAGTAATCGGATGGAGATTTTCTGCAAACTCGAATGATTCTACATGAGCAAATCCTGTTAAGTCAAAATCTGGTAAATGTCCGTTTATCGCGACCCTGGTCATCTCGTGTGATGGATGCCCGAATCTCTTAAAGTATTCAGAACGTTCTCCGTATCCAAGAAAACTTCCAGGATAACACGCTACCATATCGACGGATATAACGTCATTATACTTATATTTAGTATTCCATAATCCTCCGTGTCCATATTCTACGCAGCTTTTATGAATGTCTTCAAGAAATTCCGATCGTGTTGGCTTCCATAAATTTTTCTCCTGAGCGAAGTGAGCCGCTAGAGATGGAACTGTAAAACAATTATTTAATAATAGTCTAACTTTGACATCGTCTGAAGTATATTTCAGCGCAAGATTTTCCATTTCTACATTAAGAGATTCTATACGGTAAATATCACCATTAGGTCGTACAAATTGATCGTAATGATCATATTCTGAACTTTGAAATAACCAAACAGACACAGGGTCACTTTTACTGATATTTTTGATTAAATCAAATATATGTCCATCATAAAATTTAACCGCTCTATCTCGTGGAAATATTGTTACTGCTGAGGTCCATGCGTGCGAATTATGATCAATAATATCTATAGGAGCTCCTCTTGATTCATATTTTGGTTTATATAAAATCTCTCCTGTCAGCGTTTTTACTGTTATTGGGAATTTTAATTTCTTTTCTAGATCAGCAACATCTTTGATAGACGCTCCGGTATCTTTAACTGATTCTGCCCACGTATTTATTTTTTTACGTCGTAAATCTGTTAAATTATTACCACGTATCGCGTTTATGAAATGTTCTGTAACTCGTTCAGCTACACAGTTTATTCTTGACTCTGACAGTTTCATAGGCTTTAGATCCCCGACGTCAGGTTTATTATTAAGCGGATATATTGCATATACGACTGCAGTAACTGGGTAGCCCCGTTCATAATATACCTTATCAATACCAGTCAGTATTCCGGGTTTAGATTTATTATTTAAGGGAACAATATTATTTCCTGACTGTATGCGTACTGGATAGCGCTTATCACGAATAATCCAAATATCTTCTTCTTTATTTACAATAAATTTTATTAAAATAAAATATTTTTGATCATCAAGGTGATTAATAATTACTTTTCCTCGTTTGTCATTCATCATATTAGTAACATTTCCAACTTTGAATGTTGACCATACATGAACAGCGCCATCGTCACGAAATTCCTTCTCGGAAATAAACATTATTACTCGCATAAATTCATATTTGAATGTTATTTTGGGGTCGTTAAAAATGGACTTGTAGTTGATCACATTGATGGAGATCCCAAAAATAATCGGTTATCTAACCTGCAAGCTATTACACAGAGTCAGAATACTGCACGTGGAAATACTGGAAAATGTAGAGTATTTAAAAGGAGAGCTATTAAATCCATAAATACAGAAACAGGACGGGAAATAACTTTTCCATCAATGTATGCGGCTGCAAAATATTTTAGCATAAATCCACGATCGGTACAATATGTCGCAAATAATATTACTAGATCAGCATTTTCGAAAACATATAATCAGCGGTTAATATTTGAATATGTCTAACTCTGTCTTCCTAATAAATAAATTGTATATAGTTCGACTCTATATTTTGCCATGAGTACCTTCACCGTCGCTGCTCTGTGTCACTCTCACTTTTGACAGAATCAAATAACATAATCTTTCTTAATTGCATTACACGATTATCCACGATCTTCTTTTTCTCGTATTCACGAGACAGTTCGGATCTGATATTTTCGATCGAACGTGCAAGAGGTGCAAATAGCTTTACCTGTTTTTCATTTACCACCGCCAAGGATTCTAACATAGACTGATAAATTGATTTTACAAATTTATAATTGGATGGTAATGTGTATTTATTGTCATTTTTTCTTTGTTTTAATATTTCATAATCACATAATATTTTTTCAGGATCGAGATTATCAGATAGATTTATTCTGTTATGTTTTAATTTTTTAATAGCAGAAATAATATCATTAATGTTTTCTTGGTTCATTATATAATAATTATTTCTTTAAAATAAAAAATAATTGACATTAACTTTTGACCTTGATGTTTGACCTAAAAATATCAAAAATAATCAGTAACATCCTAAGCGGTTACCCGTCACTTGTGTCTTTCATGGAGTCCTTTTTTTGTATGATGATGTCTTTCTTATGACAATAAAGACAATTATTGGCACTCCATGTTCTGTTTCTATTTGGCTAGCATTCTTTCTGAATGTTTCCTTGTGGGGGTCTTTCAAATGAGGTAGAGAGCTCAGGCATGCTACTGATTATTTTAGGGAGCTCTGTATTGCGAATTCAATAAACCCCCACCAAATCAAACCCCGGGGTAAGTGCAAAACGCACTCACCACGTTGTTTAACGTGATGAGGGGTATTGAATTCGTTGGGGCTGAGCTCCCCAACCTTATAAAATAGCATCGTTCCGAATACTGTCGACACTCGTCAGCCACAGGAATCGAACCACGGTCGTCAGTATCATAATCCAACAACTATACCACTGAGCCATTTTCCGATTCATACATATAGACGTTTTAAAATTATTATGTAGTTAACCCAACACTGAATAAGCAGACAAATTACGTACGACCAATATACTGAATAAAATCACAATTATTGTACAACTGTAGTGTATATTTACTTAATTTACAAACATTATTTATATATATACTGTATAAAATAATCGCACATTACATTTTTTGTAAGAGTTATCGTTCGTTAAGGTCAAATACATGTGTTATAGCTAAAAATAACTTTACGCACTCGTATAAACCGACGTGAATTTAAGGTTATCAGAATTAAAAGATGCATCAATATCCCTCTCTGTTACAAATTGTTGCTTTACTAACAGCTAATCACCTACAGAAAAAGAAATAAGTCACTAAATAATTAACGAAAAACAAGAAGTATTTGTTGTCTGTAAATCGAACGTAGTAGTAAGGGAAATAATCGTTTAATTTACTCCGCAGAGAGAGATAGCCGAGTTATCTCGCTTTATTATATATACAATTACTTTAATCATAGAAATTGATTATTATTCATGTATTTACTCATCAGATTATTTTTTTGTCCCCTGATTAAATAATCAGACGTTCTATGAGCGTATATACAAATTAATATTAAGAGATTCTTGTCTTAGATCCAAAATGTTTCCTGCCTGGTCGGTGAATTTGAAATTTATTCTTGTCAGAAATGGATTATGAACTCGCAGGTACACGGGGTTAATTGGCTCAGATACAATTAACCACCCTGGCGGATCTTTAGCGCTAAATGAATATAGTATATACCCCTGTTGGGCCTGGTTAGATTTTGAAAGATCTACCTGATAACTGTCATCAATTACGTCACATACCAGATTGACTGCAATTGTTGTTGTTATATTTACAATGCCTGGCGATATATGACGTCCGGCACCAAAGGGATTGTTATTATGTTTTAGTATAACCGGTGGTGGGGCTATTTTTTCCATGATTCACATATTCTTTTAAAGTGTTCTTCAATAAGATCATTTAATGATTTCTTCATTTCAGCGTTATTTAAATCTGGTATAACAAATGTTTGTAAATCTTTTTCTGTTATTTTATAATGATCAAGAAATACTTGTTTAGATTCTGGATTTGTGTAACGATTTCCATCGAGTTTAGTCGCGGTGTTTAGAATACTTCGATTGACGATGTATAAATCGAACAAGATACCATTTAAATGTTTTATTGACTCGATTATTTGCTGCTTTACACTTTCATTATAATGTTGTGATAATGAAATAAGTAAATTTCTTAAATCATTAAACGTTTTATCGTATTCAGGTTTAAGAGTATCTAAAAAATGTTTAATAAATCTTACATCAACAGTATAGTAACTAATCTTCGTCCTGGTGTCTGTGTTAACAATAAATAATGCTTTAATCAACTTGGGGATTCTTTTACCGTCAAAATCGGTAAAGTAATATCTATCTTCATTTGGAAATCCAAATCTTGTATTATTACTCCATGGTTGTTTTCCTCGATATTCTGGATTTTTAATGAATTTTTCTCCACTCATTTTAAATTCTTCTATTTTTGGTTCTGAAATTCCATTCTAAACAGGTGGAACATCAGGCCATCCTAACACTGATCTGATCGAACTTTGATAAATATCTACGGAATAATCAGGGGAATTTATTTCAATAACCGCAGATAGTGTCGGTTCGTAGACAGTAATTGCTATTTTGGATTCTTTTCCTGTAATAGATTTAATTCTGCGTTGGAACTCATCATTAATCTGTTCTATTTGATAACTACCCGTTGGAATAGCAACTACTTGCCAATCAGGAGTTCCATCAGGCTTATTCTTATTAGCGAATATTAATGAATTATTTGGCTGTAGTCCACCAAATGGTTTTGATCTAATATTGGGCCAGCTATAATAAACTCGCAATTGTGCTAATGCTATTTCTTTTGCAGGAATTGCGGTTGGAAAATTGACACTAAACTCAGGATTGGTCGAACTTAACGATATCATAGTAGTTTTTGACGGAGTTGTATTAGTAACGATCTGCTGAAGTAACTCCCTGTCTGTCATTATTATTATTGTTGTTATTTAATTCGTTAAAATCATTAGCGATCACCTTAAAAGCGTCATCATAAGTTTTCATCATCATCGCGAATTCAGTATCAGATATTTCACCATCACTGACACACGAAGAAATATACAAAGATAATTTAGAACATGCATCTGCCACTGTATGTAATTTAATCATATAATCGTGCAATTTAGCATTTGTACAGGTATCTATCTTTTTGGTTATAATACCGAGAACTCCAGCAATAGTCGTTGATGCTGAAACAATGATGGTTATAACAGTAGGTGCTGTCATCGTCAACATTGATAATAATAATCCTGTTCCAGTAATAACAGCAGAAACCGAGTAAACAACTACATCGATGACAATTATACGTCTTTTGTATTTTTTTATTTTCGTGTTATAATAGTCGATAAAATTATTTAGTTTAGTCAGACGCTCACATACCTGATTGCATCTGTAACGTTGAACGTCAATGCAAGACTGAGGTTGATCCATTATAATTATCTAGGTAACTAATTGGGGAATTTCACACACAAATTCCAGATGCCACCAATAAGGCGCTGAGGTTATTGTTTGATTATCTACTCTCAGTAGAAATGTTTCTTCAACATCTTTACTTAACACTATAGATACAACTCCAGAGAGAAAATCAGTTGAATGACGCCATAGATATTTGTTAATTATAATAAATCTTTCATCACTAAATATGGACAGCCTGTAAACACCAGTGACTTCTGCGGTATGTTTGATGGTGTTATTTTGTGGTGTCCATGTTGATGATCCTGATGCTACTGTATATACGATATTTTTAATTTGTCCGTGTGGAATTTTAATTAGATTAGTTTTTTGAACAATACTAGGTATTCCACTGACAATATCATTGAGTTTCGTGTTAATGTCGGCTAGTTTTATTTCAACGGTTGGTTGTTCCCCAAAAAATTCTTTAATGGGTTTGTTTACATTTCTACGAAAATTTAAGAACGTTTCTACATGTTTGGAAAAAGTAGCACTAAGTGTAGTCATTTCATCACCGATTGTTTTTAACGAAGTTGAAATAGGAATATTGCTATCGTCTACATATTTCTTCGTTGTAGCATCAAAATCATATTCCGGTGTCCTAAGATTATTAATGCCATTATTATTCATGTTGAGAAATGCACGCATTATACCGCCGTTGGCCAATACGTATTTAGATTCTTGATCGTCGACGTATTTTTTTGTTGCTGCGTCTGTATCTGCGGTTGGGTTTCCAAGGTCTATAATTTTATTTTGATTCATAATAATTGAACCTGTAAATGAATCACCAGCTTTCTTAATATAATCACTGACTGACGTACCGGAATCTTGTATTTTACCCTGATCAGTAAAAGTAACTATATTATTAACAACCGCGGTGGGAACTCGTATAAGTACATCTGGCAGTTGTATATTACTAGTTTTTAATCGTCCTTCTTTATCCTGAAAAACAACTACTTCGTTTTGATCCACACTGGTTATATTTAATAAATCATCAATTTCATTTCTGAGCTGATCGAGAGTTGCGTATTTAGATAAATCAGCTTGCTGATGACCTTTACCACGAGAAGATCTTCCATAAATATCCACCATTATATTTACTAATGTCTGTTTAAATGTGACGTCGTAGTATATTCATGTACAACTTTGTGGGGTGGTTTGTTGATTTTGATATAGCATCAAGTACGTTAAGTACTTCTCGACCACATATTGGTGGATCAGTTAATGTTTGTGTTGGTAACGTTGAATACCATATTGGAGTACTTTGATAACCGCTAATATACTTTAAGAATTCTTTTGGTGGAGCTAGTCCATATGAATCAAAATAAATAATTCCACGTGGATCAATTGCATATCCGACCCAATGCGTGCCTGGACCAGAATTTTTATCGAGATTAATAATACCTGTTTCAATATTATTTGGTTGTTTTGGTAATTGATCGCGCATGAAAACTCCTCTAAAATTTTTTATTTTTGATTTTTTAGCAGCATCTAGTAAATCAAAATTGGACATAGGAGATATCAGTAAACTGTCCCTGGTAATCTTAGGCCTTTTCCGTACCAGTGTGGGGTCCCTGGTAATCTTAGACCCCTTCCCTTTTTTTGATTCCCTGTCCAGTTGCTTTCTTTAATGCCATTCCAGCAGCAGTTCCAACAGCGCCTAATGCAGCTGCTTTTGCAACAGCTGGGGCTGCAGCGGCAATTAATGCTGGTATAGCAGCAAGAAGTGGAAATATACCACCCGTCTTAATGATATCTTTAATGGCACCCGCATAAAGATTAAGTTTTGTACCTTTATTTGATTTTTTTGGCTTCATTGAAATGCCTGAGCTGACGTTCTGTAAGAGATAATTTATTTGAACCGCTCATCTGATCTTTCTTTAGCGATATTTTTAATCCACAGTTATTTTTTGATGCTGATTGTATACTTTTAATCTGACCAGGAGTCAGACTAACACTAACGTGATTATACGACATTATAATATTCATAAACGATCTAATTACATGTTTTCTACTGGAGCATCAACGACTCTCATTCGTCCACCAGCACCTTCAAGTAACATCGATTTATCACTGAGTATAACAGCAATTGCTCTGTAATTAGGAATATCTATAATATTTCTGTTAACACAAGCTCGAAAATGTATATCAACTACTGACTGTCTGGCTAAATCTAAATGTTCGAGCGAAAAGTAATAAATTGGATATAGGGTTGTAAAATCCAATTGTGATATTTGTAAACCAGTATCAATATTTTGATCACGACCCATGAACGTCATTAATCGATGATATACACGTGCTACATGATTTTGATCCAAATTCAATAAAATATCTTCGGATGGTTCTTGATGTCCATTTATTCTTAAAGAAACTTCGGAAACACCAAGATTGTCAAATATCATAATACTAAGATTTTGACTGTTTACTCGTGCAACATCTTGAAATGCAATAAATATATGTCGTGGTGCGGATATTCCCTGTTGAGAGGCTATTTGCCATGTAAATAAACCATTAATTGCGCTCTGAACAGCATCAGTTCTTCTTTAGGTATTGTTGGAGTCATCACCGGCATCCATAATGAAAGTTTTGTCAGAATTACTCTACCAGGATCAGTACCAGCGGGTCGCCAGATTGCATCATTGTCGGTTGCTTTTCGTACAAGTACAACTGTATGCTTAGCTCCGAAAATGACTTTTCTGACATTTCTACAAAATCCAAATATATGTGATAGTGGAATGGCACATGAAAATGCTCTTCTTCCACCACGCAACATTGCTCGACGTGATCTAAATCCTAAGTTAAAATCTGCATCTACATTAATAATCATACTTTGTACATCAGCATCGGCGTTTCTAGCAAAATTGCTTGGCCGTCTTATTTCATATTGTTGATACTCTGGAGAATTAGAAGTATCTTTTACAAACATCATTGACGGGCCAGCCGATCTTGAAGAATCGTCGCTGTATCTTGCAAGGCCAAGTATTGTCGTTGCAACGTCAACGTCTTTCTGAATTGATTCAATATTTTTACCATCAATCATATACGTAGCACTATCAAATAACGCCATAATACCATTATTAACAAAACCGACACTAACTTCAGCTCCATATGCTACTGGTGCTGCAGGAGCAGCGTTATTTAAAATTTCACCTTCTACTTCAATAAAAGCCTCAGCGGGTAGGAAATACCTACTTGTATCCTGAACTTGTAGTTCAATTCGTCCACGTTGATCTGGAATTCCAGCATCATAAGAATAATATTGATAATCACGCACAGACTCATCTTTAAGTACTGGTGCGTCCATGTCAAATGCGGGATCAGATATTCGCTTGAACATCTTTATTATAATTATTATCGTCTAAAACGAAGACCACTTCGGGAAGTGAGACCACTTCCTGCTATCAGACTAGCGGTTATATTTTTTTCTTTTTCTGACATTGGTACATCAGCCAGCTCTGATAGTTTTTGATTAGCAACTTGATTTATTATTTTACTGACATTTGCAGGCATTACTTCAGTACTAGGTAATTTTACAGGTTGAGGTTTTCGTCGTATTAATCGTGCTAGTCTATCTTTAATCGCTGAAAATGCTTTACCAGCGAGATTACCCATAGCACCAATACCTTTTTCACGAGCAACATCAATAGCTTTCATTCCCAGTTGCTTTGCGATCGGTATTGCTTTTGGGGCTATCCTTCTAAATAGACCCTGAACAACATCACCTAGTCCATCTCCGTAGGTTGTTTTGTATGCTGGTAATCGTGAGTTTATTACCCTGACCATAGTTGGTCCACGGTGAGTACTATATACGATCATTTTATTATAGTAATTGTATTTAATTACGTACTCAGTCACTGTAGTAGTCATCGGCAATTTCATTAATAAGAGACTGATAAACATCAACGTCCATGATACCTCCTGTAAATAACCGTCTGCAAATATCGGCTGCTTCATTAATTATTTCTGGAGAATTATTACCAGCTCGTTTTCCTCCAATGAGAATTTCTAGTCGATCAACGTCAGAGATAACGTTATTAGGACATAGAGTAAAATCACCTCCGGTAGAGAGACCTTTTCCTTCCTTCTTAGAGTAATATCCCTCTTCCCCTAATTTTTTTAATCTTTCTTCTATTACATGTAAAGGTTCATGAACATTAAAATGTACATTAAGATGATCTGAAAATAATCCTCTTTTTATTAAATTATTTTTAATTTCTAATATTTGTTTATTCATTAGGTTTATACCATAAATATTCCCCTCCGCTCTAAAATCCTCTCTTACTTTTTTTTTTTAATGATAATTTATTAAGCTCTTTTTCAATCATTTTTTCTAATCGTTGTTGTTCTTCCAGAATTTTCTCTGAGGCTGGCGACCAAAATACTGATTCTTTTACTTCTTCCTTTGGTGTTGGTTGTAATGGCGGTGGTAATGATAATGATGGTTGTTGTGGTAGTGGTGGTGATTGTGGTGATTCCAATGTTTCAGGGGGAGGGGCAGCTTGTGTTCTTTTTGTATATTTTCGTTTTGGTCTTTCTGTTTCTTCTTCCTCTTTTGCTATTCTTCTTTCTTCTTTTTCTCGTTCTTTCTGTTCTTTAAGTTGTTTTACTTCTTCCTCTTTTGCTCTTTTTCTTTCTTCTTTTTCTCGTTCTTTCCGTTCTTTTGCTTCTTCTTTTTCTCGTTCTTCCCGTTCTTTTGCTTCTTCTTTTTCTCGTTCTTTCCGTTCTTTTGCTTCTTCTCTTTCTCGTCTTGCTTCTTTCTTTGTTAAATTAACGAAATTATTAAAATCCCTATTATAATCTCTGTATATTATATCATCTGATTTAATCTGCTCAACGTCAGCACGTATGCGGTATAGTACTCTTTGCCATTGTTCACGGGATTTAATGATATTTTGATGATCAGGCTTTAAGAATTTATCCCTCCGACCAAAATTCATAGCAGCAAAATAAGATAAATCTTTAAAGTTTTTAATGTCACTAACTGTATCAGTGAAGTCCTTACTAAATTTATCAAATAGCTCAGCATTGCTCATTGAGAGAATTTTTTGTTTTTGCGCCGTTGATATTGGTTGAGCAGCAGCTATATCAGCTGGAAGTTCACGTAAAAGTCTTTTTGTCTGTTTTGTTCTCTCCGCTATTTTTTCAGTTGCCTCAGCGGTTTTCTCTAAAACAGGAAGAAGAGGTTTAGTTGTCTCTGTAATTGGTTTAAATAATTGTTTAGTATCCTCTTCAAATTCAACATGAGATTCTTGTCGTTCCTGTAATTGTTGCTTGACAGCATCACGAACAGGTAAATATTTTCTAATTGCCTCTAGTCGCTCTCGTGCTAATCTAGCTGAATGAGGTTCTCCGATGACAACCATATTAATAATATTTATACTGACTATTTAATTACAGCAGCAGGCAGGGTGAACGACAAAAATTAAGTGATCCGCCGAGCAAACTAAACGCATTATAATAGAAAAAACAAAAAAGTCAAAAATAAAATAACAAAAATGAGCTAAACCAAACGATTTATTATTCGTTTTTCAAACTATACGGTAATAATAAAAGTTAGGAGGTTCGGTTTAGTGTTATTGACCTTATTTTTCAGCCTCTGTAGGAACCTTTATTTTTGTAAAATAAGGTCTCGTACAAAGTGGTCTGTTCACCCTGCCTGCTGCTGTACTTCAACATGCTGGACAATGCTTTTCCTTAATATCCGTCTACTCATGACAAAAATTGTTGAAGCTGACTTGTAGGTACAGCAGAGGTTTTAAAACAAAGGCAATTGAAATGAAACGAGTTTACCACCTCATAATCAGGTAACTACGAATACATATTTATTGCACTTACGATGACGTCACTGTGTGCACGTTGCTTACAACCACAAGGATAGCTTGAGGAGAATATGGTCAACATGCTCATGTGTCTGATTCTTTTTTCTCAGTTTCCGTTACTCTAATAAGTTTAATGTAGTTTCTATCAGCCGCACCATTATTTGTTTTAGCAACAATTTATCTTCCTTGCATTAGCTCATACACATTTACAGATATATCAAACTCATTCTAAATGTTTCCGATCGTTCTGCATAAAGAATCAACTTCTGTGCTTCTAGATCCTGTGTCACTCTTACAGTGTGTTAGCCATGCAATTATTCTGCTGTTTATGTGCAAGTCCCATAAGACCATATCCTGAGAGTAGTTTTGACTTCAGTTGTATTCACATGGTATCTTTGGCTCAATTGCATAAGCATATTTATTATACCACTGTCTCAAAAGGGTTCTCATGCCCCACACAATATCAGCTCTTCAAAGAGTCATTATGGCTTTAAGGTTGATTAATGTGATCACATAGCAACTTCTGATTTTATATTTCATGCTGGATTTTCAAAACCGATCAAACTGTTTTTTCAACTCTTGGTGTATATTTTCATCTATTTTATATGTGGCGAACTCCGTATATTGAAGTTGTTGGTGTACACCTGAGATGCACAAACAACACCTGTTTAGCCCAATTTGAATTTTTTTTTTCTTCAAAATGGATTTTTGGCAAAGTGAATTTAAGTTGTGTTTTTCTTTTCTTTATAATTCCCAACGTACAAGTCCACCTTCCTTACCGAGGTTATTCGTGTTCATCTGTTGATTATGTGGAGAGACGATCAAAACCTGGTTTGATTTGGTAAAGCCCAATTTAATTTGAGTTTTTGTTCAGGATCTCCTATATGTCCATCTTACCATACATGTGGACCTCCTGGCCAGGAGGATTTTCCTTCCGAGATGAGGGGTATCTCCCATCCCTCCTGTCACTTGCTGAAATCTCCAGTGTACAGAAAATTATTTTAAAAAATTATTTTGTTGACATACTGTTTCCAAAGTAGTATATTTATGATAAGGGTGCCTGTGATCACATGACTGTGAAGTGAGTTGAGCACATCCAGACAATTTGGCTGGTAATTTCAAGCTGCATAAAACAATTAACATCCTGGTGATTCGGTCAGTGGGGTCTGTATGGCTTCAGCGATTAAAGTTTGCAGAGACAGATCATACAACTGATATAAACACCGACCTTAATGTAATCCTTTATAAACATGACCACTTAAGAGAGTCTGCAGGCAAAGAGCAGATTGTTCCAAATGCACTATAAATGACAGTATTGCAAAAATAGGGACAATAAACATTCACCCTTATTTAATCCTTTGAAAAACCACAACCCCTCAAAATGTAAACCTGCTCTAAAGAAAGAAAACAAGTCAAACAAATGAAGATTGCTATTTTCACAGGTCATGTTGGAAAGGTCATTTGGTAATGACCATAAACCAGACTGAAGTGTATGCCTTTGTGGTACTGAAACCATTTGAATACCCATCAAGATCAATCATTCTTTCTTCAGTGAAAATAGTTATCAATATAGTCTGTTGAAATTGTCAGTTATCTCTAAATAGAGACTGTGTTGTCTAGGAGTTCATATAAAAATTTGTGTGTTCTAGGTATGTCCTTGTATTGGGGCACAAGGATGTTTAAACCAGATGTTTCAGAAATTCAATAGTGTTCTTGTATAGGATTCCAGGATGTTTAAACTGGCTGAATGTTTCAATATACAACATGAATGACCTCACTCTAGGCTGACCAAGGTGATGTGTTGTTCTTCCAATGGGTCCCAATATGGCCAATGGGAGAAAAGTATACTGTATCCTGCATCTCCTTTAATAAAAAACCCAAATATTATCAAACCAAGAAGAAATTTGTAACTAAAACATATTTTTACTGGATTTTACAAGATGATATGAAAACGTAATAAGCATGGAAAAAATTTCAATTTTCCTGTATCTGAAAGGCAAAACTGAGGTAAGTTTCATGCTTTTGGATGATGTGTGGTACTCACCAAATCACATTTAGAACAAAGTTGCATGGCTCTGCCACTTACAATACCTGAGAAACTGGTCTGAACACAAAACTAAACAAAGGTGAGAGAGCCAGATGGAAGTACATGGATAATATTATATGGCTGTTCCATATATTTTTGAGAGATATAAAAATTTAACAGCATCTGCACAATACGCTTTTTCAGTCAAAACAGACATGTTGCCCTAAGCTGCAGTACAAAGTTTAAGATCTTATAAAGTTCAGGTCTAAAATATGTACCCACAATTCAAAGAAATTGTACAGTGCTTCTCGAGTCCCATTTGAGCCTGTAGCTCAATCTTTGAATTTTCCATGGTAAACACATCTGACATAAGGCAAATACAATGGAGAACATATGGCACTAAAAAATTAAAAAGGAAAGAAAAATATTGCACCCCATCCCCACCCCCAACCCAAAAGCACAGACATTGTAACATCTACCATATTACATATTACTTCAGCCAGAAAGAACTGATTTCTCAAATTGTTACACTTGTCTGAAGAGCGATGATTGAAATGTTGGACACAAATCACACAGATTCAAGAAAGAACACAGTTCAACAAAGATCTCCTGCATACTGTGGCCTTTCAATCATTTGCTCCAACAAAGTTGTGAAAAACCTCTCTCTGTAACAATGCTACCTAATGGAATATAAGTATTAATGTTAAGCATAAGCTATCAACCCCTAATGCAATAATGCAATCTAGTGTAATAATGTTACACTGGGATTTTCTTTGATCCATTTGCATAATTGGAATATCTGAAATAAAGTCATCAACCAGAGAAAGGGGTGGGGTGGGTGGGCAGATTGTTTTATTTTCTTTTAAACACAGAATTTTCTTCTCTGAAATATAAGAAACTTCTGACCATAAAAGTAATTTTGTAGCTTGCAAACTACCATGTCTACTGCATAATGGTTAAATACAGACAATGGAAAACAATTACAACATACAACGAAAAATGAACTGGATTCTGGATTTATTAGTTTTCCATAGATATAATCAAGACTGTGTTATTTACAAAATTTGTCAAATTTACAATGCAAAATAATTTAAAATGAAAAATTAACAATATAACAAGGCACCATATCATGAGAAATGATGCAAATGTCTTAATTAACAGAGCTGACAAGTCAAACTGGTGCACACTGAATTTATCTGAATTGTGTAGATATACTAGGAATTATGTCATACATGTACCTAGAAAGATGTCTTTGGTACATGACTGATGGTGGTCTGTCACTCTATATCTCTCCTTCTTTCCCTCCAGTAGATCTCTGAGATATCCATAACCACTATTACAAATTAGAGTATAAGCAATGTAACCAACCACTAGTCGCTGAATATCTGAAACCATGCGACTCAATTTATACTTAAAGATAGATTGTTGTTTTTTTAAATAAAAAAGACCTTTATTGACTGCTGCTTTTTTGTCAAGTGTCCTTTGGAAACATAACTGCAAATATACATGAAAAGGAACACATTAATGTGCACACACACACACACACACACACACAGAAATTTTCCAGAATTGGTGGACATTGACATTTTTCATGCAAGTATGTACTAGCGGTTAATAGCAAATTAAGGAGCAGATAGACATTGTGGAGTACAACAAAGCCCTGATTTTACTAACAACCCTTCATCCATTACTATAAATACCAAATGACTCTTATTTTATCCATTCTATCACACGCCCATTTCCTCACTTAAATACAATAAACATTTGATACAAATTTAAAATTTTATTATCAAACCTTCTTACTACCCATAAATAAGTACTGTCATGAATTTAAAAATTCAGGCCCTTTAAATCTTCCAGATACTGTATTTTAAAAATTAGTAACAATTCTAAGTAGCACACAAAATATCAGGACACCAATTAAGGCCAGTACATTTAAACATTCTAGGTATTCAGGGAAGCTTTAAAAGAAATTGCCAGATAATTTTATTACTGAAAGAGTTCATATGAAAATGATACAAATTCTAAATTACATTTATGGGTGACTATTCCACATTAAAAGTACTTTCCCTGGATTTCATGTACATTTTACAGGAACAGGCCTTTCATTTTTTTAAAGCCTACAAAAAAAATGTCAACTTGCAAAATAAACTAAGGAATGTTTAATTCAAAAAGGATTAAAATGCTAAATATCATCAAAAATGTTTCATGGAGAACTACCTGAATTTGCTTTTAATTTTCAATATGACCTCCTGAATGATTATTATAAGTGTGTAATGCTTCATAACATGCTGAAGATCAAGACTGTGGTTAATATTCCTACATAATGTTCATAAGGCAAAAATAAAATTTACTCTTCAAGCTCTTCCCATTCGTGTTAGATATAGACATTATAATTAGCTGAACTATAGAAAATACAAAAGGGAACAAAAGGCTTTGAGCTAGGGTATGTATGTATGTATGTATGTATGTATGTATGTATGTATGTATGCCAATCATTCTTCTAGAAAATTTTACAGAAACCAAACTTGGAAATCTACAATTTCGTAAAGAAAAATTAGGAATAAATATTCTGACTAGAAAACTATGCCAATTGCTGAACAATTTCAAAAAGAGGTGTTGCTACTTGTATATTAAAACATTATCAAGTAGGTTTTCTTTAAATGCAAGGAAGGATATAATGAAACCAAGTTTATCAAGTCCAAATCTGACTAGCATTTAACTTGCCAGGCCTATTAGTTCACAATAAGAAATTCATTTTCTGGACAAAATATTCTGAAGTATGCTAATTTTTATTACAACATAAATATCCAGCCATTGAGAAAAGTAATTACTTTTTTTTATCCACCCCCCACCCCCAAGATCAATGTTGGTACAGTAGTAGGCAAAATGTAGCCCTTATTTTAAGTCAGTTTGAAATTCTGAACTCACAAACTGCAATAAATTCAAATCTGAATTTCTTAATTGTGGTTCTTGTTATTACTTAGCATTATGTTTCAGTAAAACTTAGGAAAATAATTACAGCAGGATGGCTGCCTTTTGGTTTGGTTCTCTTCTTCAAAGATCATAAAAAATCTTAAAACTAATAAGGACATTATGCTGTTGATTTCCACAACAAATTCTGAGATCAATCTGTTGCACTGCTTCACCCCTTACAGCTGAAACAAATCTAATTTATGAAAATAGTGCTCACTTTGCACCTTTGTGGTCCTAAGTTCAATCACTAGTTCTGACGCGTGCAGGGGAATGTGATCGTTCATCTGAATTCAGTAGTTTTCTCCAAGTTTTATCTTTGCCACTAAAAACATTTTTGCCAACCTCGAAACCTTCGAGACCACATCACTGAACTGGAGTAATTCACAATAAAAACAGGTTCAAAATCCTGACACTTAACAACTGCAACACTATAGCTGTGAAACTATGTGTTCATGGAACAGAGATGACTCACCACTGTGACTGAAATGACCTAAATGTAAAACATAAGTGCAATGGATGGAAGAATGGATGGAAGAATGGATGGTCAGGGTAACATATAAAAACACTGTGCACCAATATTTGAATGGTGTAAATTCACATGCACACTTTCTTATAGTTATGTGACATATAACCATGAACATGTTAAGATTTAGCCCAAGTTTCCTCTGCCTGCATTTTCAAAATGCTAGTAACCATAGGCTACTTATTTGCCAAAGAAAATGCAACAAAAATGATACTCGGGCACATTTTACAATCAAAATACTAAACATTTCAAAATATGTACAAAGCATTAACATGGAAAGACAGATGAAGCTAACTTAGGAACAATTAAAATCAGAATCACTTTGAAAGGCAAACTGAAGAAAGGTAGGACCTGCCTTTAAAAACAATCAAATGTATAGAACAATGCACAGCACTGATCAGAAATTGCCTAACTATTGCACCATAAACTGGATATCATTCACAATGAGTAAGAGAAACATTCAATAAAAAAATGTCACTAACAGGCAATTTAAATTTCCAAAAAAAAAAAAAATCAAGATTATACTAACGGAAACAAAGTTCTACCTAATATCTTCAGAGATTTATAATGCCTTCTATATATGTTGACTGACCCAAACAGCGAATAAAACTTACAAAAATTTCCATGAACCAATACCCATCCTGAAATTAATTCCATATTAACAACAACAGGGCACAATGGGCTTGATATTATTAACCTGGATAGTTGAAAATGGTAGTTTTTGAATGCAAAAACTAATAACATACTGAAACTGTGGACATCAAAGAACAGCTCAGAGAACACAGTAACTACACTGCTTATTACTGTTGGTGAGATTAATCTTCTTTCCCAGACCATGCATATTGGATAGCTTAATCAAGACAAAAACGATAAATCAATTACACAACCAGCATTGTTCCCTGATGTTCTTCAAGCCCATGGATACTTGACCCTAATTCACTGTTTATGTGATTTTCAGAATAAGTTGTTCAAGGTTTTTTTTCTATTTTTAGTAACAGCAGCCATACCTGAATGCAGATTGGCATCATTTGTTTAAATTAAAAAATCTTTCATAACAGAATACTTTCGAAAAATATGTTCAAGTTCTGTTGAGTGGTGTTTGAAAAGAAGTCACTTAAAGGATTTTCCACCATTAGTAACATAATGGGCGCCGCATTTGATGGTGAATTGGCATCATTTACATCAATATGAAAACCCTTTATATCAGGATGCTTTTGGTCACATTCTGTTCAGCAACGCTTGATAAGTAGTTTTCAGGGTTTTTTTCTGTTTGTAATAGTGGTGACCTTATTTGATGGTGGATCAGCATCATATATGCATTACTGAGCAGGCTTTTTTTTTACAACTGATCTAAAGGCTTGTCTGTCTTTAGTAAAGGTTGCCATTTTTCAAGGTGGATCAGCTTCATCTGAGCAATCCGAAAGTTCTTCATACCAGGACACTTTCTGTCAAATCTGGTCGAATTCTGTTGAGTAGCTGTTGAGAAGTTGTTTGCAATTTTTCTATTGTTAGTAATTGCAGATACATCATTTGAACAAAGGTAAACAAACTTTCATGCCAGGCATACCAGGATGCTGTCAAATTTGGTCAAATTCTGTTAAGTGGCTTTTGTGAAAGAGCCATTTATGGATATATTTTTTTATTTTTTTAGTAATGATGAACATATTTGATGGCAGATCTTCATCATTTGAACAAATTTGAAAGGCTATCATGCCAGGATGCTTTCTGTCAAATTTAGTTCTTAGATGAAGTCATTTAAAGGGTTTTCTAGTTTTTAGTAATGGTATTTGATGACAGATCAGCATCACTTGCACAATTTGAAACATCTTCATGCGAGGGTGCTTTCTGTCGAATTTTGTTTAAAAAGAAACTGTGAGTTAAAAACATTTTACAACAGTTATTGTAACACTGTTTGCAGGATCTTAAAAACCCCTGACTGATCTTAGATGATTTCAAACAATGCAAACTGACCATATATAAGATGACATATAAAGGTCAAAGCAGTCTGTAGATCAAGAATTGGCATTATACTAAGCAAACCTAACTTATGAATAAGTCTTTTGAATACAGCACAGACTTTAAAGTAGGTAAGTTAATTTTTAGATTTTATTATGACTGGATTGAAACTGACTTATTTTTGTATTACTTCTATTGAACTGCAACTCAATAATTCATGACTGACTACCATAGGCTTACTAAGATGGGTAAACTAAAATGTACACATAATATTTAAGTATAACTGATCAGAAGAAAAACAAAATTGTAAAGAAAAAACATTCAGTTGTATTCTGACTGTATAAAACAGGTACAGAAGTTATGAATACACAAATGCAGAATGATGAATCAATTGTGATTTTTTGGAAGGTGACTGGTCTGAATAAAATAAGATTTTATTCCCATCTTAATTAAAAACTTCATCAATTTTGGCAAAAGTAATGTTTTTTATTCATAGGCTTTTAACCAGTTTGTTGCATGGTCTCATGGTTTTGTAATCTCATGGTGAAATGGAATATAAAATTTAAGATGCTTCAACAGAAATAAATTATTCACAAAATGCTGGGTTTGTTGGGTCTTTTGGTTGTGTTAACCATCCAATAAAACATCAGCATTTTCTTTCAAAATACCTGATAATAACTTAAGAAAATGACAAAATCTGAAAATGAGAAATCAGGAATTCATAACTTAAATATGCCACACCAAAATTTAAATAATATTATCTTTGATTAGCTATGTTCCCTTAATATGAAATAAAAACCACAAATACTAACATGTACAAAGACTATGCATAACTATAATATACAACATGTGTGTGTGTGTGTGTAACATATACATGACTAAAATATAAAGTGTATGTCTGCATATGACATATCACAGGCAAAGTGATGAAAGTCACATTGTGTCTCATACATCCAAGGATCTGTGAATAAAGAAATGATCTGGATTGATAATGCCAGTAACAACTGTACACAGCATAAATATGTTCATTCTTTGTCAATCATACACCTTGGGACCTATAATAAACCCAACACATCTATGTACTGACAAACTGTACAATACTTAATAAGTCAAATACACTTATCTGTATTGAGCAGAAGGAATGAAATGTTTACGTACACCAAATAAGCCTAACTGGATCATCTAAGATGATGAAACTCAGGGAGAACCATTTAATTTTTGGGCAAAAAATTTCAACAGTGCTATTTTTGACGCTTGGTCTAAAATTAGATTTCTGAAACAGAAGAAGCTGAGGAGAATACCTTGAGTTTTCTCAACAACAAAAAAAAAGCAAATAAAAAGATAATATAAAAATTCCTGTATTCTCCAGATCAGATGACAAATCTATCACGGAAAGAGAAGTCAAAATGGGAGGGGAATGGAAGAATAAAATTTGAAGCCTCTCTGAAACAACTTGGACCACCCATTCATTCCCAGGAAACTGACTAATTCACATGGTCTGAAAATGAAGGAGTCTGGTGCCCACAGGAAGGGTGTCTGTAGGCAGTTCAGGTGGCAAGCTAACTTTGGCTTTCAGGAGGTTTGGGGAAGGGGAAACATTGTTTCCTTTCCCCTTTGTTAAACTACCTTTGGTATTGCTAGTTCTATTGCTGCCTGAAATGGGACATTTAAGCATTATTAAGCCTCTTATCCTTTTGCCAAAAATTGGCCTGAGTAAGTGCAGGCAGCATGTTAAAGTGGCAGTTCTTGTGATGCCTGCTTATGTACTTCTACAATATTTCCATCAAAACAGCAATGGTGTGCCAAGAAGGTGCTGAATGCAGAGCCAAGGCATGATACAACTTTAGAGCAGACTAGCATAGGTTGTCATCTCACAAGATCCTGGTTAGATGATGCTGCCAGGGTGTTAACCATTGTGTGATGAGCATCCCTATTAATCACCTTGGCAATGCTGGCTGCAGATTTATATGTATGACTGCTACCTGCTTTTTTGACAAGTCCAAAAATAGTGTGCATAAAGACGAATCTTGCACTGAGGAAGTAGCAATCATGTTTTGCCCTAACTTGCAGGTCACACACAAGACACTTCTGTCCACCTTATAAAAACTGACCACTGCTATGTTTTTATCCAAAGATGACAGCTCTGTGCTGAACATTAGTGAATGTGTGCTATACAAGTTTGGAGAGAAGAGTTAACTTTCCAAAAAGAAAGCATTGGAATCATCTGGGTCCCATATTTTATTGGTCAGGCAGTCAGAGATTTCTTTAACTTTCATTGACTGTGGAAGAAGATGGAAGGCTGGCTATTCATCTTTATCTTCTAAACACACTGAAGCCTTGACTGTACAGCCTGATTTACAGCTGACAGGGCTGGAAACTCTGAAATCAGCAGAACCCAAAGTATGAGCTGTAAAGATTTGAGACAGCAGATGCATTCATGACTGGGTAAGTACCATAGTTTTTTTGTCTTGCCAATTTTAAATTCCAGTAACTGTGTTGGATAATTGGCTCAGCTATCGGCTGGATAGTCAGCCCGGCTCTCAGCTGATCTGGTTTTTGATTGAACTGGTTCCGTAACTGGCTAGTTGGACCATGCAGCAAAATGGATGGATTGGCTAAATGGATCCTGTTACAGCTCTGCGTACCAAGGTGCACCTTGCTGGCATATGTTATGGCTTGATTAAGTGATGGATTCCTGGTTACAGATTGGGTAGCTGAATAGCAGCCAGATGACATTTAGTGGATAAGAGGAAGGGTCTGGAAGAGTTTCTTCCCTTCATCTCCATGGAATATAGATGGGAAAGACAAATCTTTTTATCTTTCTATGTTAATGTGATCTGGAAATGTATTCAAGTTTAGCCTGGGTTTAAGATCATACAAAGTCACTGGAAATTGCCTTGCAACCACTCTTTCCCTGTATATATCTCTATTTTGAAAGGAAAACAATGAGAGGGCTGCTTTCATTTTAATTGAGATCACTGCATGTACACAAGGGAGACATAAAATCCAAATGTATGAAACTGTGTGAAATTTTGTGAACCAATTAGTCTAAACTGATCCAGTAAAATGAAGTATCTGTTGAATACATTGCAATTATTGTATTCAATAATTTTAAACTTTAAAAATCTGACTTTAGTGATAAAGATATGCTTACATTAATTAAGCTGAACTATTTCAAGGTGTGACAGACAGGCAGACAGATGGACAGTCGGATAGAATGAAAGATTAATAGCAAGATAGATCTCAACAGACACTAACATTTTTTTAACATTTTTTTTTTACATGCTTTTGAATCCTTTTATAATCTTTAATAACTTACAACAGAGCTGGCTAGAAAATTATTACATGTAAATGCAATGTGTACATTTCTGATTAAAATACATTCTCAAGTTTGCACTAATATCTCTGTTACATCATGAAAGCAATTAAAAATTAAATAACATGTCAAGTCTTTTATAAAAACTAAAAAAACAAAGAAACAGATGAAATTTACACTCACTCCAAGAATGCTGAAGCTGGTGGAATAGATCAAAATACACAGCTCTGTGATAACATTACACTATTCATATATGCATACTGGAATGAAAGTACTGTCATACTCGTATACTGACATATATGTATCTATATTGTAATCATGTAATTAATAAATACAACATGCATCCAAATAGTCAGAGACATCATACAACCACTAAGTTGCATTAAATTCAAAACAAAATGCTAACAATTGGGGGCACTGTCAGTAATCATAACTTACTTATAATTAGTGAGACAAAAAGATGGAGTCTTTGTTGTGTTCACCATCTACATGCTTTTGCATTACAGGTGATTAAACATTAAATTTCACTAACAATGACAATACACTATGACTGCAACATCTAGACTTTACTGGTGGAAGAATGTCAATGAACTTAAATGTTTGTACACTTTATAATGTATGCAATGACTAGCAAAAATTAAATGCTATGATTATTCATCCAGGTCCTGACATGGCTCTCCTATCATTTCAGTGACGTGGCATGTTAATGGTTAGCATAATGTATGTAACGAGGTAAGCATGTAATCTAACATATTCATAAGCTGCTACATGCTAAAAGAATACTCAAATTCATGAATATGTAATTATCATTGTCTTAACACAACCATGATAGACAGATTAAATTCTGGTGAAAAAGAAACATCTGGAATGACTTTTGGTAGGACTGAATATCTGAAAATAATGTTTAATCAATAATTTAGAATGTAAAAAAGATCCAGTACTGGTAACTCTCAAAAATTTTGTATAGCATAAACCTCAAGCATTATGTTTGATTTGACTGAATCAAATGAATATTTTATAACAATTTTCATTTTGCATATTTAGGGTTGTAGAATCAACAAAAAGTACATCCAACTGATGAAAATAAGCATTGCAGAATTTTTGCATTTTATTAAAAAGCATTATTCTTACAACCTGAAAACTCAGAAATGTAATATTTATCTTAGTTTCTTAGACTGTAGTATTGAAATGTATCACAAAATGATATCGAATGAACACACTGGATCACATTGTTTGCTGAAACTGATTCCATATTTCATAGATACTAATCAACTCTTGGCTGGAATCATGAAAGCAACTCTTTTTTAAAGTAGCAGTATTTCTTCATTTCCTAACACAACCAATGGATGTCACAGATGCTGCACATCATCAGGATCAGCTAGATATTTACCTAAAAGTAAAGAAAAGTTAATGAGATTAAAAAAGTAACAAAACTCTATGAGGGCAATGTTAAACTTATTGAACAAGTTTTCTGGAAACCCTAGTGTTGGCTGGATTGATGTTTGATTTTATCTTTCAACAAGTTATCATTATAAAACTATAAATTATAATACATAATAGTTTCTAATCAGTAATTATCAATTATGCTAAACTCTTTCAAGTTCAGAAAGAGTATCTGGATTATAATAGCATAGTTTTCTGGAGCAACCACGATTACATTATTATATGTGTTTGAAAATATTATCTTTGATTTTAAATAAACCTGAGATTTGGCAAGTACAATTTCTATTAAATACTTTATGTATTTTGTATGGTAAATCAAAATGTAATAATTGTACCAATTTATTTGAAAAACATTCAAAACTGAATGTTTTATGTGAACTGAATAATGACCAAATGAAAAATAATACTTTATTCAATAATATAATGAATGGGATAAGCATAAAAAAAATCATACACCAAGTTTAAAAAAATCCTTACTAAAACATTTCAGACTAAAGATTTTTGCTTGTAAATGCCTGAATTTTTGTAGACCATAAAGTAAATTTGAAAAAAATTACCTGCACCAAATCTTTTTTTTGCTAGTGATATTCTGTAGCCTTGCCCAACAAGTTCAAACTCTACCCCTGACAATGTGGCATTCTCAGAAACAAACTGCAGTATGGTTGAGCTAGGTTTGGATGGCCCAGCTGACAAGTCGAATTTGGCTCGGATGCAACCATTGGTGCCATTCTCACTGACTTCTGATATGTCATTCACCTTCCATGAAGCCTTCTTTTGTTCTTCATTCCTGTAGGCACAATTTTTTTAAATAGAAGCAAATACTGTTTTTACTGGTGTATAACATACATCCTGTAATGAATATTCTCAGCTAAAGATTTACACTATTTGCTAAAAATCAAAAGAAAGGTCAGGACCTGTAGGTCAAGCCCATGATCAAAATATTGTTGTAAAGTATGTTATCTTGGTTCTAAGGTCAAAAGTTTGAGCAAGCATGTTGCAGAATGTATGGTCTCAACTTCATAATGTTCCATACCAAGTATGAAGAAAATCCATCAATGGGTATAGGATATAAGCAAATTAAAAATCTTTGGCCAAAAACTTAACACAAATTTTCTATGATTGTCACCTTCACCCACTGGTCAAAAGTGAAATGCTAACATGTTGCTGATTGAATTGTCTTAGCTTCCTTATGGCTCATATCAGGTATGAAAAAAGTCCATCATGGGTGTTAGGAAATATATGGAAAAACAAGAATCCCTTGAAGGGACTGACACTCTGCTATCCAAAAAGGCTTTCCAAGAATTCAAGATAAGATTAATTTTTTTCAACCACTGAGTGTTTAAATGGTCTTGGATATTCTTGAGCAACAAGATTTTCAAATTAGCCTCTGTGACAGCCATACTGGATGAAAGACTGGCACCAATTTCATTTATGACCAACTAGATATCATAATTAGTCCTTCACTAAGCACCCCAAGTGTTGATAAGACCGTCCATACATGAGGCAAGATGGCTATTGTGGTGGCCATACAGGATGTCATATTGGCATATTTTTCACTTAGGAGCAACTAGGCATCACAGTCTTTTAGTGAAAACCCATGCTGATACAACTACCTATTCAGGAAGAGTACTGATAACAATACTTTTTAAGAAGGCTGCTGTGCCAGCCATACTGGAAGTTTGAGCAGCATAATTTCAGTATGGAACAAACTAGACCTTGGGATGAATGAGTATGCAAAGATTCGTGGCAATCCTCCAAGTAGTTTAGGAGTAGTAGAGAAAATAAACTTGTGTTAATAGATGGACATTGGACAATGGATAACAAACAACAGTCCATCCCATAAGCTCTTCTGGTCTATGACCAGCATAACTAACTAAAAAGAAGTTAACAAAACATTAATGCAATTTTCTATGATTGTTACCATGACCCAAAGTTCACAAGGTAGCTCAATAGTGTCAGAAAGAACTGTACTAGCTTCATAATGATTTCTGCAATTATGATGAGAATCTATTAAGAAGTTAAGGAAATAAAACCATCTGAAAAAATATTAACCAAATGCTAAATGCAAATTTTCATGATTGTGACCTTGACACCAAGGTCATCACGATAAGCAAGACCATCAGAAAGAATTACCAAAATTTCATAATGATACATGTCAGGTATGATGAGAATCTATCAAAGGAGTTTACAAAATGAAAACTTGAAAAAAAAACCTTAACGCAAATTTACAAGGACTAAGCCCTTTACTCTGAGGTAAAAGGGGTACATGAATATGTGCTGAATTAATTGTTTTAGTTTCATAGTGATTTATGCCAAGTATGATGACAACCTATCCAGGAGTTTAGGAAATGTAAGCAGATGAAAAACCTGAACCAAAAATTCAACTACTGCAATGATCAGAAAAGTGATATGTCTGGCTTTCCACTAAGTTAACATGGACTTGAGAAAAAACAACAGAACAGTGCAGAAGCCAGATCTGCTCCTGCATTATGTGATGGCTGATTGTGTTCTATGCTAGTGGTGTGAGTATTAATCAAAATAATCAAAGACTCATTGGAAAAGTTAAACAACCAAGTGTTCAATTTTGATATTTCATAATCCAACTTAAATAACTTAAAGTAGTTTATTTTTAACTATTGGGCTTTATTGGGAATAAATTTTCCAGAAAAATTAAAAATATGTGAATGAAAAATTGTAGTTATGACATCCTTCGGTTGTTTAGTATGGTTCAAATGCCAAAAACAAAGTTCTATCACAAGTCCAAATGTATAAAGTTTCAAACTGAATTCAAGTTATATTCCAAAGAAGTTCCAATAGTGAATGTGTTGATGTGTGTGCATGCAGTTTCAACTATATTAATGTGTAAATGGCCTGGATTGTGATGATGTGCTAAGTCTTTTATTATATCACAATAATATAATGTAAAAATGTTCTTGTCTGAATTTACTATAAATCTAAATTTATGTTCCAGTCCAAGAATATTACTAAGCATTTCATAATTCCAGTGAATAATTTGAATAAATAAATCCACCCAATGAAAAACAGAACACAACAATAAGACTGATTCTGAATCAAGATGTTAAGGCAAGAATGTGTAATGTTTAGATGAACAAGATTATATAGCCCTCTACATTACATAGGTCACAATTACCTTTTTCAGAAAATACTGTTACTTAATTAAATTTTCCATTCAAGAATTTTCTGAGGTCAGAATCTTAACTGTATCTTTTAACTCAACTTGAGGCAGACATGTTGACATTAATAATGATCTGAATATTAGATCAACATTTGTAGTGAAAAATTAGCTATGTATTATGTTGTTTACAAACTAAATGTCCCTGGTGAGGAACACAATGGACTTGATTTTGGACAAGGTAAAGTGCAAAATACTAATGTATGTAACATAATCATTAAGAAAAGCCAACAAAAAATACAAATTAAATATACATAATACTATTTTCTGACCCCTAATTTTCTGTATTGTCCTCAGTACCAGAACAGTAAAGGGTGGTGGTGGACAGGAATGGGATAAATGAAGCCCCCAAATCCATACCACTTGACTGATAGTGCATGCAGGACTAGAGAGATAAAGTGAACAGTTTGTGTTTGTGCCTCATTGCAAGAAGAACATTGATGGGTGCCTCCAAAGAGCACAATCCACTGAAAGACCACCAGCTGGACAGATCACTCTGTGTGAAGGGTCTAATCCCCTTCTTGAAAGGGAGTTGACCAGGATATTCAGCCTGCCAGGGATCATGTCTGATCTGGACTGTAATCTTTAGTTTGGTGCATTAGCACAGAACATCCCCAACTGGAATGCATAAGTCAGGTGATTTTGTTCCCATGTTTGAGGAGGCAGGTCACCACCACCAAGTCATCTGACATGATGAGAACTACCTTTTGGAAGAGCTGATCCTTCCAGAAACAAAATGTGTTTACTATAGCCTTCATTTCTTTAAGGCTTATGTGAAGCTATAATCCCTCTGGCCCCCACTTGCCATTAACTATAGTGAAGCAGTGTAAAAGATCGACTCCTCTATTGTATGCACTGCTGCTTGTGCAGATCATAACTTCTGGTTAGGGTCTTTCCAGCAGAATTCCTGCAACAAGCCATTGTTTGTTGCCTCAGTGAAGCAGGAATGATGCTATTTTGGTTGAGATCATAACTCACTGATTGAGTCAAATTGAAAAGGGGCACCAATGGGTCAATAGGGCCATCTACAAATGGCTCATGAAAAAGGTGGCTGAGAAGATTCAAATCCGCTGTCTCATTGAGAAAAGTGAGATTTAGAAACTCTCTTGTTGAAATCCACATCCTGTTGAAAACTGACTGTGAGTTCAATAGTCTGTGCCACACAAACATGAGAAAGGATAATGAGGTTGAAATAATTTCACCTAGAATTGGCTTGATGACATTTACGATGCAGGTCATTCAACAACCACCTCAACTTATTTGCTGAAACTAACAAAGCATTTGTTTTTACAGAAATTTTTTTCAAATGCTTTAGTTGTGTGAAAAGGATTAAAGGAAAATATCTCAATTAATGATGCTTTATCTTGAATTTGAAACTGTTTGGATTTAATTAATAGAAACATTAAAATGGCAGTAGTAGTTAAAACATGCAAACTCCCCTTACCATATCACACAATCATCTCTGTATCCAGTACCTGTCAGTGAGGCCACACTTCTGTCTGGGAGCTTAGTATATTTTCTATGTGCAAAGTAATGTACATTGAAGGACAAATAGTTATGAAGGATATTATACACATGAACAACATAACTATTTTCTTTGAAGTTAATGAAGACTACAGACTATATTTTTTTTTTTAAAACTCAACATTTTTTGTGCATGAAAAACCTCCCATATAGTACTTTTGTGAATTTACATACCATACTCCTTCAGGAATGCTCTTCATATTGACCACACCTCCATCAACAATGACAGACACCGCAATATTTTTCAAGACTGAAGCTGATGACATAGCCATGGAATTCAATTTGTAGTCTAACCGATAGTCTGTGGATTTCTCTTCACATTTCCAGTATACCACTAATGGTAATGGTGTGCTCTCCACTCCTGGAGCTGCCTTTATCTACAAGGAAATGCATAAATAAATAAATATGTTACTACATATTAACAGATGCTAAGTTTTTATTGCAAAATTTGTTGGAAATGAACCATTCTGAATATGCAAGTATTTCTATTAAAGCTGAATTTCTCAAAAGCCCACTACATGTGAAATTTTGTTCAGAATTTAGAGGCTTTTCTCACGAAGTATTTTTCAAGCAAAAAAGTATGAATTTCACAAGATGTCTTTCAGGCTTACTTATGTCATGATATACATATCTGATAAGTGTGGACCCAGGTCTGCCATTGAATAATGTGCCAACTGAGTCAGGTTACCATATTATTCTACCTAATAAATGTCTACAAACTGTGAAGACCCAATTCTGTCACTGAACAACATACCAACTGATCTGGGTCTACGATGTTTATGCTACCTAATAAATTTCCATCAACAATGTAGAATGAGATCTGTTGCTGAACAATGTGCCAGATGATCCAGGTCTCCAATACTTATATTCTATATCAGAAATTTCCATCATGAATGTAGTCCCAATCTGCCATCAAACAATTTTTTAACTGATTCTATTCTACAATATATATTCTACTTAATAAATTTCCACCAATTTACCAAACTTCCATAACAGTGAAGACCCATATCTTCCAATGCACTATGAAAATGGCAGGGCTAGGCCAATTCTGATTGCAGACTGATAGATACATAGATTGACAGAATACCTAGGGTAGGTGCATACATACCTGGTACTTAAGAATATCAATGTTGAAGTAGGAGGCTAACTTATTTTGCTCTCCCTGTTGCCTGAGATGCTCTGACAATGCCATCATATCAAATGAATAAACAGGATTATTTTCTGCACTCAGACTAGGATCTCTGAAACAGTAAAATAATGAACACATGTGGTAGTTAAATAAAAAACACTTGTTTCTAGTAAAATGTTTGTTCAAGAATAATGAACAGATCATAATACCTTAGGAGAAGTACTGTTACCTTGCAAATCCAGTCCTCCCTGGCTAAAACTTTTTAGCTAACATGCCAAATGTTATCCACCCACCTAGATAACAGTTAGAGTGACCTTCCCATTATATAGGGATTGGCACCAAATCCTAAGAATTCTTCAGCAACTACTGAAACAGAATGCATGCTCTCTATATGGATGTAACTGCAGGGAGACTGGGAGGTTGTATGTGTATTATGACTGGGTAAGTATTATTATAAAAAATATTTTACAAGAAAGGTTTCTTCTTCAAATATGTTATCCAATCATAATACCTTAGGAGAACAGGTAAGAGGTGGAGGGAGATATATCCTCTTACCCCCCACAGACCATTTCTGATCCCCTAAATTATGTGAGACAAATAGATAACCTGAGTGGAGAATACCCCATATGTCAGTGAGCAGCTTCCAAAGGGAACAAGTTTCCTTACCATTCTTTCATGAACATGTAACAGTTATGCTGGTTGTGCCTGGCAAAACTGAACATGTGTGCCGTTTCATAAAGATTACCTCAATTTGTTACTAAATTGTAGCATCACTTATATCATTGAAAAAGAACAACTCGAGAGTGTGTGGATCAATGTAAATAAACAGCTATTACTGACTAGCTAAAGTGTTATCTGGAAGAATGTGATTTGATTGAAAAAATGAATAAAGCAAAATCTGCATCTAATATGTTGGGGAATAAACAAGAATTAATGTGATTCTAGGCACGATTTGCACTGTGTAAGTTCTGTACATTATAGTACAGCCTGGTCTCCCAGGTAAACTCGAACAGGCCCATGAATTATGAAATCATTATTTACCTTTATTTAATTTCATGTTGTAGAAATCAGAAAATATGCACATGCAAAATAATAATAAAGGCAATCAAAGTATTTTATAATGGTTAGTAAGTGCTCACCAACAATATTTTTTTTCAGAAGCATATACGTCTTAAGACATGGAGAAAAATTATTTTTGCATTTCCCAAAATTTACAGCCATTATGATAGTAAAAAAAAAATTTGAACACTTTCAAGCTTAGACCTCGGCCCGTGAATAAGACAACACCCCTTCTTACAGGCCTTTATTTTTTCATAAATTATTCAGCTTATATGCGAGTATATAAGGTATTTCGCTCATTCTGCTTGCTGTTCAGTAATGTGGTGAGGAAGCTGTTCTTATACGAGAGGTGATCCAATAATTCTCTTGAGAGTGGTTCAAATGATGTCTTGTTCAGCCAGGTTAGTACTAATGATAGACTCCACTTTGGATAATGAGCAAATGTCTTTTGATGTTTGTAATCAAAATTGGACAGAAGACAGGTCTTTGTTTTGTTCAATATCCTCTCTTCCATGATGTCACAGAGTGTCAGTGATTATGGATTGTAAACTCTAATTGTTATTGGTGCTAACTGTTCTTCATCAAAGAATCTGAGTAAGAAGTTAGCTGTTTGCACTATTGATGCATGCAGTGGAATAACGTTCTTGGGCACATCATTTTGTGAAGATTTTCAATTTGCTTTCATATGTCTTTAGAGCGCCATCTTGATTGAGCGATTTCTCCACCACTGGTTGTGAAAACCTTTTATTCCTGAGAGCTTGTTTAATAGATCTGACCTGAACTGTGCCTTAGTAAGCCAACTGCAGTTATTTCCTGAAATTTGTATGAATGGGGTCATGAAGATATGCATCTTCTAAGTCAACACCAATTGCGCAGTCTCTCTTCTGGATGGAATTTAGATCCCATCATGCTGTTTTCATCATGAACCTAGGGGCGCAAATGAATTGAGTGTGACAAAGTTGACGACAGGGTGAAGAGTTCCACATCTGTATTTGAGGGAACAATGGACAAAGGTGGAGGTACAATGAATGTGATACTGAGTCCACTGGAAACCGCTTGCTGGGTCCATAGGTCATCATGGCACATCTTGTCCCATTTAGCAATGAAGAAATTGAAGCCTTTCCCCATACCAGGATCTGTCATAAGGGTGGAGTGAAGATGGCTACAATTCTGCGACAGAGAGGCTCTTGTAAACAGAAACGCTGGCAAAAACGATTACCCTCTCTCTGCCTCTTGTCCACTTTTGTTCCAGAAAACTGTGGTTTTTGACATTTGTAGATTCAGTAGGACAGATTCCAAGTGGCTTGTGTCCTTGAACAATCTCTGCAATCTTTTCCCTTGGAAACCAAATGTCAAGTACATAGGTCATCGTGGTATATCTTGTCCCATTCAGCAGCGAAGAACTGGAGCCTTCTCCCAAATGGGATCTGTGATAAGGTCAGTGTGAAGATTATTTGAATTTTTGAGACTGGGAGGCTCTTGTGGAGAGAAACTGCGGCAAAACTGATCACCCTCTCTCTGCCTCTTGCCCACTTTTGCTCCAAAGAACTGTGGATTAGCTACAGCTGTAGATTTGGTAGGACTGCTTCCCAGATGCCTGAACTTAGACCTGGCAGTTGTTGTAGATGGTGAAAGAAGGCAGAACTCCAGTGGCAACAGGTGGAGAACTTCTTCAAAGCCAGTAAAGCTAAGTCTTTTACACATCAAGTAATATTTAATAATGTTGAGAAGGCACGCAAGCAAGCTTTGCTGTCTTTGAATAAAGGTGTGAAGCCAAAGTTTCTTGTGCTACCTGTAAAGCAGCTGGAGAACAATGTTGAGAATGGTGGCTTACTAACTTGCAGAACATCCTGGATTAGACATGGTAAATTCCAAGCTGTAACTCAAGTAAGGATCCCTTTGAGTGGCAAAGGCCTGAGGACAAAGTGAAGCAACATCTCTTTGATAATGAGGCACTAAGCTCGGCATTGTACACAAGAAATGCCTAGTGACACTATGCGGGTCAGACTGAACAATGATGAGTACCTTTACAACATGGGTTTGTGAAACTGGACAAAGCTCATTTTTCTGGTGGCTAATACTGTCTGACAGAATGTGGTTGTGACTTATTTTGATCATGGGTATATCGCAGTGTCTTAGTTGGTATGACATTGTCCAGTTCTTGAGATTGGGACTGGGTCGGGGACATTGATCTATGCAGCCAGTCCATAATTCTGATATGTGAGATGACAAATGAGACTGTTTGCTCTCTATCTCAGTCCAGGAAGTGATATGTCAAACCCTAGCATGCAAACTGATGATATGGTTGTCCCTCAAGGTAAACTTCAGTGCCTTCCCAGTACTGCTACCCACTGACATCTTTCCACAATATGCAAGTTTGACATGTATTTGTAGATTGATAATGGAAGTAAGACACACATGCAGTGTTTCCCTTTACATACTTTTGTGTCAGGGATGCACACTGGATAAAACTGATGCACATGTTTTGTTGCCATGTGTTTTTTTATGCAAAGGATTTGCATAATGCGATAAGGATTTAATATCCAATCCTTTGTATGAGGGATGGCATTGTGTATACTTTGAGCATAGATATAGCCTGGTTCCCCATTTTGTATGCTCCCTGCATTGCACTCCACTATACAGAGCATATGAAACAGGGAACCAGACTAGCATAGGCAATGTTACGATGGAGTAGCTACCCTAATCTCGCGAGCTCTCACACAATTTCCATCAAGCTCAGCAAGATGTTGTCCAGATGTTTAACCTCAGTACTACTTGCACTAAAATGTGATCTCCAGATTAAAACGGCATGCACTAAGAATCATTAGCCAAGAAAATGAAAGAAGCAGAACACAAAAGAGTAACTGTGGATCTAACTTTAATGAAAAATGGAGAAATAATTCCCTTGACTGGAATATGGCACATCCATTGGGATTACCACTGTGACTTCTGATCGTGTGATTGTGAAGGCTGCAAAAGTGAATATTCCTTTTGTGACAGGGTTTAAGAATTATAACAAATCTGCCCTTGTTCGCCACAAGATATCTGGAGAACACATTATCACCCAAGACATTCTTTCACAACAAAGAAATCAGTAAACTTGCAGAGACAAATGTGTTATCTGGATTACAAAGTCATTGCAGATTTTATTGGTTTTTTAACTTAAAGTTTGCTGCAATAAAAGAAAGATCTAAAAGTTCAAGTGTAACTTAATAAAGAGAAGATGAATCATTAGTCTCTTTGATTTTTGGATAAATGTGTTTTAGGACGAAGTACAATGAAATCAATGATAGTACACATTTTATGACAGGCAGTAAATTAACTGCCATTTAGTTAAAAAGATTTAATAGTCTTTTTGTATTGGCTTATGTGTAATGTGTTGGTTTATAATATTGCTACAAAAAGATTATAAGGAGACTGTAAAAGTACAGCTTTAAACTAAAAGTACAACGAAAACTAATAAAATTATTGTTTGAATGGACAATACATTTGTGTGTTAATTGTGCGTGTTGGTTTATTTGTATTTTTAGAGAGAGAGAGAGAGAGAGAGAGAGAGAATGTAGTGCAAGTTGCAATATCCTATTTCAAGTTGAAAAAGTATGGGTCAGATAAAAATTTCTCAGTACATTTTTGACCCCCACATTTTTTTTTTGACCCCCAGTTCTGACACCAAGGGGCTTTTTTACCCTCAATTTTACACCCCTGGGGGATACACTGCACACATGTAAAGTGATTGTCAGTCTGGTCATGCCCATGGTCTAAATCTGTAAGACAAAACAGAGCAGACAATATATACAGGTATAGTGCAGCATGTGTTCTGCTTTACCAACTTAATAGTGTACAAGCAGAGCTACATCCTATATGAATTACTTGTAAAAAGGCAACTGTGGCGACCCATACTGGTAGAGTATTGGAGTGCTGCTATTAATAAATTATGAAGAGGATGCTAAAATATCAATTCTAATAAAAGTTACCAGATGGAAAGGCAAATTGACTGCCTGTGCAAGTAAAATCACAGAAGCATTGCGTATAGTAACTATGAAGTGGCCACTACGACTAAACTGCATAGAAAACTTACCTGAATGTATCTGATCACAGCAGAAACTATACATCAATATAACTGAGTTTTCTATAGTACACAGCATACATGCACATAAAAATGCATGGAAGCATTATTATCAATACTTACGAAGTGCATGCAAAATTGGTTGTAAGATAATGTTACCTGTAGGAAAGGCCAAATGACAGCCTATACAGGTAAAATCAGTAGAGCATCACATATGTAACTATGAAGTGGATGCTAAAACTAGATCAATTGAAAACTTATTTACATCTGACCATAGCGGAAATTATATAGCAGTATTTATGAATCACACACCAGACCTGCACCTATTATGTACAGCTATAGCAATGTGAGGGGATGCACTAGTGATCTGTATGTACATACCAAGGGCACCTAAGTGTGTGAGGAAGGCAAAGTGATGACAATGAAAATCCATAAACTTTGTCATCAAAGAAAGAAAGAACAGAAAAGTTGAAAATTTATCAATGTAGTTTTCTTCCCTTTGAAGAGAACGCGCCTCCAACTTCATTTAAGGTAGAAAACTTCTAAACTGCTTGTATGTGGATTGCGATATCTCTCTGTGTATAGACAGCATGCTATTCCACACGAGCAGAAGTAGCAACTTAAATATTCATGGGAATTGGCACCAATCCCTGTACCAAGGGGAGATCACTCTAACAGCCACTTATGTAGGAATGTAACTTTCAGCTGTTAGCTAAAATGTTTTAGCCTTGGAGGGCTAGATTTGCGAAGAAATAGTAGTTCACCTAAGGTATTATCATTTGATGAAGAAATCTGGTTAGTGGTGAATATGATATTTAACATGTCCACCATGCTATGATGTCCCTCCACTGTATACGACTAGCAAAAACTTTAACACAATCTTTACACTGTTGATGCCAACATGTGCTATCCACTCGGGAAGTAACACTTACATCAAATCATTCTGAACATCAGCTGAAAAAATAACATAAATTATGTAATATAAGACAAGAATTCTGTCAAACAACAAAAATCAGTATGATGTGCACTGTTACAGACTTTCACAAATTGCAAAAACAAACTTTTATCTTTTAAATTTTAATAATAAAAGAGTTGCCCTGCCCACCCACCTCCATTATTACTGGACATTTTATACCCCTGTCCTTTTATCTGCTGGTGAAAGTGAGACAGTGAAATCAAGTACAATAATATACATGGAATGATACCATAAATATTAATCAACAGACTGCATTTTTATGCATCTCTTTTGAAGACACAAATTAATGTAATAGCTTTGACATAAATACAGTTAGTCATGATGGCTCATTTGATTGTGTGTCAAACTCTAAACCTTAAGGTCCCAAGTTTGATGCCTGCTGAGACCAGCCAGGGTTAATTGCCTTGGTGTATCCTTGAGAAAGGTAATTAGCTCTCATTTCCTCAGCATTTTACAGCTAATAATGAGTTTAAAGTGCCCTTGAAACAAAAAAACAAAACAAAACTGGAAATAGGAGATAAAAATGCTCTACAAAGCTTGCAAAAGATGGAAATTATTCAATTTGTTTCATAAATTTTAATTTGAAATGAGCACTTATGCAAGATCCTCTATTTATTATTTGCCACTACTAGTTCTATGTTCTAATGACTGAATGAGTTTGGTTTGAATTTAGTTTTTTTTTTTTAAATAAAAAAAAGGCCAAATTAAGTACTGCATATAACTGCTTTAGAGTTGGGTCCAACTGCAAACAAAATAGGCCTTGACCTGCCATCACATGCTGAGTCAGTAGAGAAGGGTCTATTTTACTTGTTTTACTGATTACCCCTAAAAAATTTAATCAACTCACACCTGCCTGCACATTATGTGATGGCAGACCTGCCAACCCTAACAAGACCTTCTCAGTAAGGCAGTCAATTTTTTTTCCATATGTTCGACCAGTTTTCAGTAAAGTGTAGCAAAATATCATGTATCACTATTGTGAAGCTGGAAAACATGCACTCAAGATCCAGAAGTGTAATTCAAGACTGATGTAGTGACAGTAAACACTGTATTCAACTCAAAGGTTTGTACAGTTTACTTGAACCTTAATTACGTCCAGTACAGTTTCACAAACTGCACTTCCAAACCCTACAGGACTCAATGGCTTCTTGATTATCTCTCAACTTGATGTAATCCTTAAAAAAAAAAAAAAAATTTCACATGGGCCATGATGATGTCAATCCCAAGTGACATACTCAAATCAACACATGATGTCCACTAAACATAATTGCTACCCTCCTGCATTTTCCCCCAAGAATCTGAATATTCCCTTTTATTCATCCATACTATTAAAACTTTTTAACAAATTTATTGTCCATTTCATCCTGGCCTGTCACTTCTTGGATGCCATTTCTAAAGAAGAAAAATAAGCACAAGCATGATCATGCAGATGTTTTATATCAAAATATATGCAGTCTAAAGTGTATGAGGTATTCTGGTAAAGTTAGTCTGGTTCCCTGACTAATTCCACAGAATCTAATGTGAAACCTGGATCTAAATCACACATGGACAAGCCAGTGTTTGGATTTTACTGCAAACAATTGGATTTCTGTACTTTGTGCTCTAATTCCATAAGTTTGTATTTTAAGTGTCATTTCCATAAGACTTGAGGCAAAATCGTAAGGGTTGGCAAGTTTGTGATGGCAGATCTGGGGCTATGCAGTTCACGGTTGGACCCAACTTATAAGTGAGTACAGATGGTAGTGACAAAAATAAGTCACCCACAAACACTGTCATTTCAGTCATGTACTTGGTGTCTGAAATCAAGTTTAAAGGAACATGTTCCTCCTCTTTTCCTAATTATCAATCTCATCAAGTTTTATTATAACATTCTCTAGAAATAGCTTGTAATTAATTCTACAACCAATCTTTGCTCAATCCATTAATGTGAACTCTTGATCTAATGCAGTATTAGAGTTATAAAGTTATGTATGCATTAACATGCAAATGTACACAAATGGGTGCCATTCAGTGGTAATGCATACTTTTCATCCCAGAACAGATGAGGGCAATGAAAAAATTATTTCACTAAGAATTTATGTACTCAAAGTTTTTCCTTGTACTTACGGTGCTATTAACTCTTTATTAAGAATTAAACTTTCTAATCTTGATGAATTTTTAATCCTAAAACTAAGAGTGGCTGGACTGGGATTTTCTGTAAACACTTTCACAACTCCTGCAGGAAATGACATCATCACATTCCCTGTCATCTTTACAACACATCTGAAAAGGTGATGAAAACATAAATGTCACAAATAATATTAAATTTTAAAAATAAGACAGAAATAATATCATTTATATGCTCATAACTGCACAAACTTATGTTCATGAAAGTCATACCAGAATATTAATATATTTAATGTGTATGGACACAACATTAGGGATTTGCTTTGAGGTCCTCAGAGGTCAAGATCATGTCCCTATCCCAACAAGGAATATTTAAAAATCATCCATAAATTCCAATTTTAGCAATTTAAACATGAAACAAATTTTCCCTATTTGTACATTTTCCTAAAAAATTGATGAACTTGGGTCTCCCAATTCCTAATATTTTTTAAAAAAAGAATAGCCATACCTTCAGAGAGGAGCGAAAATAAACCTAGTTTTGCAAATAGTTTCTCAGCACAATTCTTGTTATGAATTAAGTAGGTAATAATTTTACTAAAATCAGGTCATTCTGACCTATATACATCAGAGAATGGATCAAGAATATGTGATAGGTAAACAATGTCTTGATTAAATTGAATAAAAATACATTAATTGCAGATATTTGTTGAAAACAAAAAGTAATTATTCAAGTTGCCAGGAATAATACTTTCCTATTAACTATAAAGTTTAGTATAATGAATTATTAATTTTGTACCAGCACTATGAGAGCCGAGTTACATTCAGAGATTAAGGTATAGAAGTTTAAAAATTTAACAGGAAAACATAAACACAGTTGTAAACTTCAGGGTCTATAAGATTCACAATTACAGGATTCATGTTAATTTCTCCGAAACTGATTTTAAAACCATCCAAAAGAATTTATGAGCCCTTACTGCTTGTGTTAAGCCTCTCCAATATTTACAACCCATTTCCCTTTTTTTTCAAATGGAGGGTGAAATTCCACATATCCACCCAATTTTCAGTTTTAGAACAGACCCTGAAATGTACTAGAAAGTTGCAAGAGAAGAGATCTGGCAAATCTTCCTTCACTTTATTCTGACAATCAAACATATATTCTGCCAATATCTGTGAAGTGTATAGTGTAAAAGATACACAGCTGAATCATTTCTGAAAAATTCAGAAGTAATAGATTTCCAGATACAGCAAATGACTAATTTGAGTCCAAAAGTACAGATATTCCATATTATTCATAATATTTCTGTTCTAGTTAAAAGAATCTTGAATAGTCACTAGCACTTCTTTGTGCAGAACCTCCTCTACACAAGACCTAATCCAGCTTTCATAAAACCTCTCAGTAGGGGCATGTACTCCAGATGTTGTCTTCCTTTACAATGTTACAAAGACAAATTTACTGTAAACTTCTAGACATAATGAACAAAAACCATATTGATCTGAAACATAGGTTTAACACAATAACCCAACTGTTGTATACAAATAATCAGTGTCTAAAATTTAAGCCATATATTCAAAGCCATTCATGAAAGCTGGGCCAAGCCTGAAACACTCAATTCAGTGAAATAACAAACAATGCTGAAACAGCCACGTTTGCTAAAATTGGGACCTGCCGTCCACTTTCATTTGAAAAAGTGGGGCAATGGTGTGATCACAACGGGCCAAACTCATTATCAAATGAGATATAATTTATAGAGTCTATGTTATCTCTTATTTGAATGAAAAAAGACATAAACAACTTTGTTTCCTCTTTCCTTCCTTTGACTATACTCTGTAACAGCTTGGGAGAAGGCGAAGTCTTAAATTTTACGCCCCTACAAAATTATACCATATATACTCATCTATAAGTTGAATAATTTAGGAAAAAATAAAATCCTATGAGAAGGGAGGTTGTTTATCCATGGAACATGGTCTAAACTTGAACATTATTAAGTTTTCTTGTTGATTACCAGTATATATTGATATGTAAAGATAAAACAATGTGCCTTGCTCATTTTAGTGCACTGCTTCTGGTCCATTAAATTTCTTTTTTGTAGGACTTTGTGTCTATTTTGTGAAAATCCGGTATGGGCACATCCTGGCTGAAACATTGATAATTGAGAGAGCAGGTGTTCCAGCCCTTACTGCATGGCTGAAACACTGATAATCAAGCGTGTAAGTGTTCAAGCACTTACTGTGTGGCTGAAACACTGATAACAGAGTGAGTAAGTACTGAAGCACTTACTGTGTGGCATCTGTGCCTTTGAAGTATGCATTGATTGTCTCTGTAAAGGCCACGGCCAGGGGCACCACATCAGACATTCCAATTGTAAGAGGACTGGGGCCACGGGACGAACCTACTGGCATGGAGGTTGTGTTAAATGTGACAGTATTTTCTGACCGGTTCATCAATGGTGCCATGGGACTCATCCGACCACTACTGGATCTTGCTGGTATCTGCAAACAAGTAGACTAAGTTAGACTGTTGCATGAAGAAAAACCAGTTTAAGAAAGTTTGGAGGGAGTAAAATATATTTCTTCATTAATGCTTACCCATCATAATACATTCCTTCCTCTATAAAGCAAATCCAAATCTCCCAAGCGATAAAAAATTTTAACAAGGTCTTTAGTTCTAAATCACTGTTGGCTTACTGAGAGAGAAGATGAAAGGTGTCTATACTTGGATTGATGGTTTAGCACTAAATGCCATCACTCATCAGTTACTACTGGAGTGGAAGTGCATGGTCTTCTAGGAATGTTACCGCATGTAGGGCTTGTGGATGGAGTGCCCAATTTTGATCTGGAAATTATTATCAAAGAAACATGTTTTACTTCATTAATTGATTTCTTCTGTAAAAAATACAATGCCTGTCAATAACATGTAAAGAGAATAGGTAAGAAGTAGAAGGAGTTGCATTGTATATCCCCTAACCCTGTAATTGTCCCTGGTTCCATCCTAATCATTAAAAAATAGCTTGGAGTCTCTTGTGAGATGAGAGAAAGGACTAATAAATAGATCATGGGATTCAGGAAAAAATATTCCTTCCCACATATCCATTGCAAGCAGAGTAACCTGTGGCATTATGAAGCTGCTGACTGACCTGGAAATGTAGCTTGTTGTGCAAATGATATAGGTTCTACCAGGTCAAATTGAGCCTTTTTGGGCAATAGGTCTTTCAAAATCTAAAGAATATTGCATCAGACTTTCATTCCACAGCTTGAATCAAGTCAGTAAGGAAACAGTTTTTATGACAGGATTTTCCTGGGAATCTCTATTGCTAAGATTCAGGAAATCATTCATTCATGATTTCTCTTACTTGAGGGAAGCAATCAGGGTTATTTGCACTCAAACTGCCTTCCAAATGAGTTTGGGAACTGGAAGGGTTAGGAAATGGATATACACAAGACACACACCCACACACTAACTCCCTCCTCCCCCTTCCCCTTCAGAGATAACTAATGCCAGCAGTTATTAGAAAGAATGAATATTCCCTAACCAGACAGCATCCCCTGACATGACCAGATTAGAAGTGAAATTAAATTTTAAAATATGAGGGGCTTTTTTTTATAGGATTTTTCAAGGTTTCAACTTTTTTTTGAGGTACAAAACACAAACCAGTTACAAGATTATCTTTATGGTGAGTGTAACATTTATTAAGTCTGAAAAATTATGCTTGGAGTCTGTTTCTAAATAAAATGAAAAAAAATTAAGATGTCCTCTTGCACACCGCCCAGCAAATGATCATTAAAGATATGTAAACATTTTTAGCCAATGTCATATTTAGGTCTGCAGTTTTATAGACAGTTAATACACAACACACTGTTTACAAAAAAACAATATCCTGTCTTAGGACCTAATTAATAAAAATCTACTTACAATGAAAATTGCCTGCAAGTCAAAACCTTTAGATGCTGTGCTGTTTTCTGCAGCTTGGTGTTTAGCTCCTTTGCAATAAGAACATAAAACACTTTTTCTAAGTCTCATAACACTAAATGTTTTCATGCTTAATTTGTATTGCACAGAAAAAAATGTCACTGTCCCTTTCCAATCATCGTACATACTCTGGTTTTGAAAGTCAGTTTAGTCGGAAACAAAGTTTTAATATTGCCAGTCATTTTCACAAGCCTAAAACACTTCTGGTAAATGAATCTTAATCCGAACAAAGACTGAAGCAAACAGACTCTGAACTAAGCAAAGTCTGAATCGAACTCAAAGCTAACATTGCTGATGATCTGACAGTGATATGCTGTTATGAGTCAATCAAATAAATGATACAATAAAAAAATTTGCACACTTTCTCGAATACTAGATTAGCCTAATAAAAAACTGTGTGCAAAAAATTGGGGGGGGGGGTAGAGACATTCATCATTTTAAAATTTTAGTTTCTTTTTATTTAGGTTTCCTTCAGTTTTATAAGGCTATTTTTAGGTTCTTAAGGTCAAATTAAATTTTAGATTTTTCAAAGTTTTTTAGGTCTGTTACAAACCTTGCATTGATCTCCAGGTACCTAGTGTGCATGGAGTGCTTGTGAAGGGACCAAATCCCACTTAATTGGAACGAAGGCAGGAGATGGGCATCCCAGCCAATCATACTGGCATCTGTGCCAAGCATGATTTCTGGAAGCTGATTACAAAAAGCAGAATGTAAAGTTTTAGCCACCACTTAGATATATGTATCATCCTCAGGGCCAATAGATCCGTAACTGTGCTGTGTCTGAGCGCCCAAGGGGTGAAGGGATTCCTTGGATGATTGGTATTCAACTCTCCATAAAGGAGAGATCATGAGGGTGGTCTTCAAGGCATAATCCTGAGGAAGGAAAACTAGATTTAAAAAGCTTACAAACTGCATATCCAGGTGGCTGGAATGCTGCAACATCATAAAATTGAATCAGGCACTGTTGAATGGACTGAGAAAAACAAAAACAAGAGACTTCATGTCTGTCTACAAAATGGTACCTAGTTTTTTATTGGGGTGTTGTGGGTTGGGTTGGGTTGGGTTGGGTTAAGGTTACTGTCCAGTTAGTTCATTGTCATGGATGTGGAGGCAGTCATGCTATTTGACACAACTGGGTCCTTGTATAGGGAAAAACATCCAGGGACTAAGATCCACACTTGATGGGAAATTCCTATACTGGTACATGGGGTTCCTGTCAGTTAGACTCAGGAATGTCTTAGACTTATTAATCGGAATATGAAGGCATGCATCTATTAGATCTAACCTGACCTTAAAGTGTCCCTATCAGATGGTGTTGAGGTCGGCCTTGGGATCTCTATCCTGAACTTGGGTGTTCATATTTGATGTGAAGAGAATCCTCGTGCATTTTTCGTGTTGCAAATGGTTACCTTCTTCTGAATGTGGGAATCAATGGTAAGATGCTTAAGTCTTCCACCCATTCCGATGTCAGAAAATGGTGAAAGGAGCATGGAATCATTTTCTGTTGTCACTGGCAGTGAGAGAAGCTGGGCTGAATTTGTCCCTTCTCTCCCTGCATTGTATTGTAAGTAGGAAACTGGGTAACTGAAGAATAGTAAAGTTTTAAAGAGGGTTTCCATGTCTGGATTGCCTTAGGTCCTTCCTATTTATTTAATCCATTAAGAGAAATGGAGGTGGGTCTCACAGTTGCTGGGATTAAATGATGCCTGCCTCCTAGGCAGTCCATTTCCAGATCTCCTCCATGTGGTCCTGGAATAGGAGATGGAAAATTGAAGCAGAGATCTAATGGCTGTCTCCTGGTGATCTTTGAGCAGCACGGACATGGATAAGGCACCACTCTCTGCAAATTTTAGGTTAACTGAAGCAGCTACAGGATTGGAAAGAGTGCTGAGCTGCTGAGTTCAATATGCAAGCCATTCATGAGACTGAGTCCTATACTTGTCTGTCAACAGAGGTCTCAAAGATGGGATCTGAGCTATGTTCTGCTTGCTGAAAGACAGTCATGGAGACTAGACCAAATATGGAACAAACAGCTACTGCACTATTAACTAGTAGGGCATGTCATGGAAGGTTTTCAGTCCATGCATATAGATCTGCAATGTTGTTTGTTGTCAGTGACTCAACCTGACCATAGTAATTGCCGAAGAAAGACTGGACTTTCTTGGCTAAAATGCAAATAGAATTTTATAGATGGCCCTTGATGGAGCTGGAGGATAGAATTCAGGGAATCAGTAGATGAAAGACTTCTTCAGTGGATGTACAGAAGGATGAGCTCTCCCTTGACATTGCTGGATTAAGTAAAGAAGTTGCCTGTAAACATGTTTTTGATGTCAATGGAGCTAGGCAACAAATAGGTCTGATGCAAAGGAAGTGAAGATTGTATAGGGAAAGCTGGTAGTCAGTGGCAAACAAGGTCTGGAGTTCATCCATGTTTAGAAACAGCTGTCTAAAAACACTGGCTTTGTATTCCATTGAGTCTCCAATATACATCATTTATCTGGTTATGAGAAATCACCATAACCAGCAGTGTGAATTAATTAAAACTGAGCCTAGAATGGTGATGGAATAATCCAGTGGCAGTCTGTACTGCCTTTAGAGGTTTGGTACTAGATATCATGGGAGACTTGATCACCAAATCTGGCTCCGGTTGTGCTGTATATCTAGAACAAAGTCACAGCCTAATGACCATTTCTGCAAGAAATTAATTCTAGGGTAATTGATCAGAAAAATGCCATAAAATCTACATATCAGGCCCAAAGTCACATGCAAATATCACATTAAACACAATATAATCTTTTTAGGTACGACAAGATTTATTTTGTAAGAGTTCTTTTTTTTCCAAGTGTATTTTACAACCAAATGTACCGACTTCTTATACTAAAGGAAGGTAAACCCATTGTGAAAGGTTTACAGCTATTGTTGATATGAATATTTTGTTACAAAATTGGTAAAAAGCATGTAAATACAACATTCAAAATCATAGCAAGCATTGCACTATACAATCAGACAAAATATTAGCTATGTAAAACAAAAAAGAATAAATATCTTTTTAACTAACAAATTTACAGCACTGTGGCAGCGAAATCAACTTGACCTAAACAGGAGGTAACCCACTATATGTGTGTAGCTGTGGTTTACCTGAGGAACAAGGCCTCTATTTCTAGAGGGAGGTCTCTGAGGTAGAGCTGGAATGCTAGCACTGCTATCTATAGTACTCTGACTGGTTGAATTGGCTTGTCTGAATAAATCACCAACATCTGGAAAACAATCTGACAAAATTATACAGGCAATTCAATGCTAATCAAACCTATTATCATACTTTATAGAAAATAAAGTGTAATATGCTTTAATTAAAACTACAGGATGGTTGAATAAGCAAGGAAAAAGTTCAGTCATGGACCCTAACTTTGTTAAATTTGTCAGCAAATGGTGAAAATTCAACTAGATCTACTGTTATGGTATTTTGCATCATCTTTTGAATTTACAATACAATTTTTATTTGAGTTGTTTCAGACTATGAGGTTATATTTTAAATCCTATCAATGGCAAGTAATATTGTAAAAGTATATGTACTCTTCGCTGTTGTGAATTTAATTCATGACAAGGTGGATAAAAGGTGAAATCAACAACTAAGCAGTCAAGAATGGCACACAAGTCTGAATGTGGGTTACCTAAACAAGCATGGAATTCATCAGTACACTTACCCTGCAGAAAGCTATCATGCATGCCCTAGGATTTGATTGGTCAATTAGACTAAAAGGTCAGAACAAGACTGTTTTTGTTTACGACTATTAATGTTGAAATAACAAGATTTAATTGTTAAAGACATGCTAGTGAATCAGATCTGTTCATTTGAAATGCAAAAGGATACTAAATAATGAAGATACAAGCACCATTTTTATTCCTTCAGTTATACATAACATTAGTAAGAGTCAGAGAGGAATTTGTGATTTACTTGCTGTTGGATATAGCAGAGTGAATAATCTTTGATTTAAATAGTCAGTACTTTGTGGATTATGTGAATATATTCAAGGATTTGATTACCTAATTTCATCAGATTTTGTTAATCTTTTCAGGACTTCAGTGATATTGACCATTCATGAGATTACATTTGAATTAATAATTCTGTTGACTTCGGTGTTATCACAGTAATACATAAGCACTAAACAAGCTTCATTCAGAATACCTTAGAACAGTTTCTGGATTAGTGACAAATTAATAGTACATTATTTGGACTACATTCTAGGAATTCATGCACTGGAAATTATTTTTAATTCTTTCACACTGTTTGATTTTATATTTAATTTGAATAGATTCACACTGTGGAAACTTGAATGCTTGCTGGGTTTACCTTGTCCTGTTACTTAAGTTTAAGCCCTTGGAAGAAGTACAGTAGTCCCCCTCTTGAATGGCCCCCCTGACCAGTGGCCACCCGCTCCTTACGGCCAGAATCCGATGGCACTGACGAATTTGTGTTCAAAAGTACCCCTCACGAAAGGCCACCCCGCTAATGCGACCAGCGGCCAGCATATTAGTACAAAAATATAAAATTTACCCCTCACAAGTGGCTGCATTTTATTTTGTAATATGTATCTAGAACCAATTTTATTCATAATGTGTGTTAAGTAATCCGATTTCTGTTTCCCGATGTCAGGTTTTCGTTCCTGAAAGAAGTGTTGACTAAAGTACATGTACCACTAAGGTTAATATTATATCATTTACACTTCACGAGAAGCCACATTTATTCCATAAAGCCGAGAAAGACTCAAATTTTAATCCATACAAAAAGGTAAGTACACGTAATCCGATTAGCCTTACTGCTGTGTTATCATGAGATGTCCGGTTTAGTTACTCTGATAATTGTTAAGATTACAATTATTGGCCAGTAGTAACAGCTGAGAAGTGGTGGTATTGATGTACAATACACAAGTCAGCGGGAAAATGGTTTGACAGCCTTTATGGCTTCCCTTAGTTAGATGCTGAGCTTGTTCATTTTCATAATTAGTGGCTATTACTACTGACAATAATTGTCAAGATTACAAATCGTAACGACCGCGAGGTGCTATTGTTCAGATCAAATCTGCGTACATAATCGAAGCAGTTTTTGCTTCTCTCCCTTAGTGTAAATAAATGTAAACACAAAAAGGGTACCAGACTACGACTAATGAATCACATGACACGATCGCTGCCTTTAAAAAACACATGGCATTTTGTTTAAATGCAGAAAAGTTGTTTTATCAGTCTTGTAGTTGGCAACACTGATGATTACAACCGGACATGATTGTCAAGATCATAATAGGGTCAGCATAGTCTAAAAATAGATTTTTGCAGACACACACAGAGAGAAATTAGCCTTGAACAAAACAGGGTACCAGACAAAGACCGAAAAATCACGTGACAACACATTCCTTTACAAAGAAGGCATTTCATCCGCTCTGCAAAAGTTTCGTCTGCATAATTAAACCGCATACATAGCAACATCCGAATAAATCATTACAAAACATTAACATGTCATCACGTAAATGGAGACAATTATTTTAGAAAAAAGTCGGTTATTCTACTCGACGACATCGGGTGAAGTGGGGAGGGGGAACTTGCCGAATGATTTTAGGTAGAAAAGACTCGAATAAAACAATTTTATGTTGAAAAGACTCAAATAAACAACATCTTAACCGATAAGGAGGTTATTCAGCAGCAGTGGGAAAATGGAGCAAATGGAGAGAGAATTATGTATGTACCAAGATTTAAATGATGTTTTTGAATGGTTTTGCAATGTGCATGACAACAACACCCACTCGCATATCACACTTACGCCAAGAATAAGAACTATTAATGCATATTCAGTTGAAATAAGTCTATTATTATAACAAGAAGAACCTTTTAATAATTAATGTTCCTTTTAAACGAAAATATTAAATGCTATGAAGAATGTAGCTTTCTTACTGCGTACATTACATATACTTCTCACAAAAAATTTATTCCCCCTCTGGAAAGGCCACCCGTCTTATAAGGCCACTTTCCCGGTGCAGAAAGGGTGGCCGTATGAGAGGGGGACTACTGTAATACTATTTAATACAAAACTTAGAGCAAATCTGGGACTGCTCCGGTGGTCTAGTGGTGAGAGCGTCTGCCTTAGATGTGGGAGGTCACGGGGTCGAACCATGGGTGAGTCATATAAAAGACTTATAAAATGGTGCTAGCAGCTGCCTCACTTGGTGCTCAGCATTAAGAGATTCGTGTTAGGACTGGTCGGCCTGGTGTCAGGATAATATGACTGGGTGGGACATGATGCCACATGTCTGCGACATGATGCCCCAGTGCTAGACATCACTATAAACTGTCACAATGCAGGTATCATAGCAATATGACTGAAAAATTGTTAAAGCTATGTTTTAAAAAAAAATCCCAAATCCATCCATCAGACCAAATTTGGTTTCAATCCATGAAGTCCTTCAAAAGTTACTGATGGTAAATTAAACTTGTGATGGATGGAAGAATAACAGGTCAGATTACTATATACTCTTTCCATAATATGGTGGTAGCATAAAAACAACTGTGCATTTTCTCCAGTTTTTACTTTCCTACATACTTTCCAACCCCCAAAAATGCTAAACTGTGACTGTTATACAGTTTGATACTCAAGTGTATTTTTGTTTCTTTCATTTAAAAAATGAAGTCAGAATTAGTCAATAATAATTGCTACCCATAATATTCCTCAGACACGTCTGCATGCTTTTCAACCTTGTACATACTTTCAAACTGGAAACAATTTAATCCATACTGACTGCTACAATGTGTCTACCACGAAGTCCAAATATACTGTTCTAAATTGTAATTTCTTTCACATACTTACCAAATAAAATGATAGTATGCTTCATGTCTGACATTCACCTCACAATTCTGTATTTACTTTCTACTTCCAAACTGAACGCATAATTTAAGTCAGCTTCCACAAATGCACAATTCTGTTTTCCCATCCTTCTCTCTCTCTGTGTCTACTTACAAGTAAATACAAATACATAATGTATAAGATATACATTCATAACTAAATTCCTCGTTTACAAAGGTCTCTGCCTTTATCATTTATCAGCGTCAATGTCAGATTAAATGAAGCATGCTTCTATAAGATAACTTCTCTCTTCCTAAGTATAGACATTACCTGAACTAGAAATAACTGTTGAATTGCTTTTGGAGGTCTCACTGTTACTGAGAAATCCATCTGCCTGAGGTGAAAGGGGTGAAGGTAGATTGTAACCCACTCCAGTTGGTGTAGAAGCACTTGATGCAAAAAAATCTAAATTCATCAAGTCTTGACTAGGTTTTGGACTGCAAAGTAAAAAACACCCAAATTACATTAACAAATCATACAGAGTAAATTTTGCTGCAAAATCCTTGGTTCAAAGCTATTTTTTACAACAATCTTCAAACACTGCACTACTATTTAAAATGCTACAAAAATCAAATAAAAGTCTGGATTTAAGTTAATAAATTTTTTTGCCAGTTTATTCTCTTGCTTGATGTGATTATAAAAGTTAGGAGTTATGTGGCAAGTAATTTTCTTATCAGTCAAAAAGCCATGGAAACTCAGTTGGCAAAGTGTCCAACACATAATCCAAAGGTCATTGGTTTTGATATCCACCCTGGCCAGCCCAAGTCTCTTTAGGAAAGGCACTTAGCTCCCATTTCAATGGCATGAAATAATATTGTATTAAAAGTGCAGTTAAAACCAACCAAAACAAAACGTCTAATACCTGTACACTCTGTACACTTCTACAATATAACTGTCTCATACTTTCTGCATGAATTAAGTTGCATACTATATTTACCGTATATGTTGGGACACCATCTTTGTTGGGACATAATAAATTAATTTTAAAAGTAATTTTTTTTGTGCACTGTATGTTCTTGGACACATCATTTCTTTTAAGTCTTAAGTTGTGGAACACCTTTTAAATCATTTGAAAATTACATGTTGGAGAATGCACTCCAACTGAAATTTTATTTTAAAAAATATAAAACTCTGTACTCAAGATAAAACTCTTTAATCCACTGCAGCAGCATCTCATCAACACAACCCTTCTCCTGCACACGTAAGATCCATTCTTTTGGTGCATGAATATTTTTTTAGCTTTCTCATACCATGAAAAATTGTTAGAAGCAACACATCATCTGAAGAGGAAACTGCAAGGACTAAAGTCAGATTTTTTCAAATCTGCACCAGTCTTACTAATTCTCACACTGTGTCAGTGTTGACCCCCATCTTATCATCAGTCCATCCAGGAATAAGATCAAAGTACACTAGAACTTCATCCATGTTAATGATCATATTGTTGACAAAATCATCAGCTTCTCTTCTGACCTTCACGAATTCATCACATGATTTTATTTTCTCCAAATCTTCCAGTCGATGTTGGGTCATCAATGTCTGTGCATGAAGCACTATATTGTGACACTTTAAAAACTGTTCCATTGTTTCAATTTATATTCCAAATTCCTGTGAACACCGGTGAAAAGGAACCAAAGTTTGCTTCCATATCTCTGCCATCTTTTGTATATTAAAAAAACAAAACAAAAATTGGCATACTTAAAAGAATCCATATGCGGCTTCCAAGGTCAGCTTGCTTTGCAATAAATTAACCTTTGTATTGATATCCTTTACAAAAAAAACCTGGCTTTGCAGTATCCAAAGTTGGCTTCCAAGGTCGGCTTGCTTTGTAATAAAATAAACCTTTGTCTTTGATGTCCTGCCGGTAATTTCAAAGAACTGCCAGTTCTGTTTATTTACCACCCGGGTTTCTATGTGCTTGTCATCTGCAGGGCGACAAGAGGGGAAGGCAACCGGGGATATATCCCCGGGGCCCGGGCTTATAAGGGGGCCCAGGCCGAACAACACTTTTTAATTTTATACAAGAAAATTTTTGTCTGAACAAGAACTAGGAGAGGCCTGGGTGTTTCTTACCCCAGGGCCCATGGCACTGGGCATCTGTAGTAATAATCATTACAAAGGAGCATTGATGTCTGCGGGTAAATAGTAATGATACTTTTGTAAGCCGTGCTGGTGAAAAGAATTGCCACCTGCACTCAAGTGAATGTGTTTTCAAATAATGATTTTTATTTGTGAGATACTGTCATACAGTAGACCTGGATATAATTCAATCCTGGTTATTTTACACCTATCACTGTGTCATGCGTGAATGGCAGTTGGCTGATTACTTCCCGCTTGTTTGCGAAATCATCTGCTTCTCTTCTGGCCTTCACGAATTCATCACATGATTTTATTTTCTCCAAATATTCTGGGTGACGCTAGGTCATCGATGTCCATACATGAAGCACTATATTTGTGTCACTTTAAAATTTGTTTCATTGTTTCAATTTATTTTCAGAATTCCCATTCAAAGTTAGATTCCATATCTCAGCTGTCTTTGTATAATAAAAAAATCCCCCCACTTAAAATAATCCATAGTCAATTTCTCATGTCAGCTTGCTTTGCTATTAAATAACCTTTGTATTGATATCCTTTAAAAAAAAAAGGCAACCAAAGTCAGCTTCTAAGGTCGGCTTGCTTTGTAATACAAATAACCTTTGTCTTTAATGTCCTGTCAGTAAGTTCAAAGAAGGAGTTTACTGCTTGCTGCCAGATGTGTTTATTCACCACCCAGGCTTCTATGTGCTTGGCATCTGTAGTAATAATTAATACAAAGGTGCATTGATATCTGCGGGTAAATAGTAATGATGCTTTGGTAACCTGTGCTGGCTAAAAGATTGTCACTTGCACTCAAGTGAATGTGTTTTCAAATAATGATTTTTATTTGTGAGATACTGTCATACAGTAGACCTGGATATAAATCAATCTTGATTATTTTGCACCTAACACCGTGTCATGCATGAATGACAGTTGTCTTCAAGATATCGGTTGATTATTTCCCTCTTGTTTGCGATTTTGTTGGATGCAGTTTTCAGCTGGATAACATATTCAAACCACTGTGCACAACCAAACCCAATTTGTTTCTCAATGTCCATGTCAATGAACAACGTGGCATGTTATAAGACATAAGCGCTACATGCTACTGACAGCCTATGCTACTTATACAGATTTCATGGATATATTTTATTCTTTAATGCTCATGTTGAAAAAAAGGAATAAACGATAACAATACAAGGTTAGTTGGTATCTTTTTATTATGAAATAAGTGTTTTGGTTATCTATTTTATTGCAAATGCAGGGAAAAGGGAGCACAAATGCAATACAAATTTATTTCGTTTCTTAAGTCTTGGGACATATGACCTAGGTGACAAAAAGTTTCACAATAAGTTCTGGGACAGGAAAAAAAAATATTTTATCGTGTCCCAATATATACAGTAAATACAGTAATCCAACTCGTGGCTTGTCCATGATGTACCTTGAAATTTTGTTCCCTTAAATGTTCTCCTATTTCAACAAAATTGAAAGTATTAGATGCTTCAACAAAACAAGGGTTCCAAAAGTTTCGACTCTTGCCAGTTAAGGAAGTAATGATGAAACAGCTTTCTGCTTACAAAGGCTTGAAACAAAATCCCAGCAATGATGAGTTACTAACTTAAGGCATACAGAAACAGCTTTCTGCTTAGTAGGCCTAAAAGGAAATCCTAGCATGGTGGGGTACAAACTAAGGCACACAGAAACAGCTTTCTACTTACAAAGGTTTGAAAGGAAATCCTCATATTGGGGTACAAACTTAAGGCATAGAGAAACCGCTTTCTACTTACAAAGGCTTCAAAGGAGATCCTATCACTGTGGGGTAGATACTTAAGGCATACAGAAACAGCTTTCCACTTACAAAGGTTTGAAATAAAATCCCAGCAATGATAAGTTACTAACTTAAAGTACATAGAAATAGCTTTCTACTTACAAAGGCTAGAAAGGAAATCCTATCAAGATGGGTACAAAATTAAGGCATACAGAAACAGCTTTCTGCTTCCAAAGGCTTGAAAGGAAATCCTATCATGTTGGGGTACAAACTTAAGGCACACAGAAAGAACTTTCTGCTTCCAGAGGCTTAAAAGGAAATCCTATCATGGTGGGGTACAAACTTAAAGAATACAGTAAGAGATAAACCAAAAGTCAGAGCTGTAATACTGAAAGAGATGAAGATTTATGATGCTCAAAACCTTAACAGAACAGCCTGACACAGATGATGACATTGCTGTTGGAACCATCCCTACTGCCACTGGAAAAGTGATACACAATCTTGCTAATGAATGTGAGACAAAAATGAAATGAAATCTTACTCTAAGGTATCCGATTCAGACTGTGATCTTTTCATTTTCTTCTCTGTTGGGGTCTGACTACGTTTCCTCTGAAATATGAAACAAAGCATTTAAAAAATTTTTTACATGTGTCCTTTCAACTGGCCACATTTTAAATCTACAACAGTGGAACCTATTTATAATGAACCTCAAAACACCTATAAAATTTACTAAATATAAATATCAGTCTCAAATACAAACTTTACAAGGATTACTTAACAATCAAATTAAAATTAGTACCTGATTTTATCCCAAAACTTAACCCAATTTAATCTCATTATAAACAATTTCCAATATCCTGTGACTATCTCTTTTTATTAGCATTTTCAGAAAGAAGAGACTCTACAGTGTGCACATGTTAAAATATGTGTGATCAAATTGCTATTATGTTATATACACTTTATTTCATAACCAAAATACAATGATTTGATTGGATGGGTGGAACTATTCCACAGACATGTGAAGCTGTACTTACAATGACAGTGGGTGACAGTCTAAGCATGCCTACAGATGTCCGAATATCTTCAACTGTGCCAGTCAAAGTTTTGGAACCATTCACACTTAATGGCTTTATTTCAACTTTTATTTTTCTGGTTTTATCATCATCTGTAACAAAGAATGTAAACTAATGCACAATACAAATGAGAATACCAATCATATCTTTTCAACAATAAGGAAACAGACCCATGAAAAGTTTGATTTTTGTAATGCTAAAAAGAACAAGTGGCCCTAGTGAGCAATAGATCACCTTATTGGCTGACATCTACCTAACAGTCAAATGCAAGAGCAGTTGGTCAAGAGACCAAGAAATCAGGGCCAGCAGAATGCTTTTTTGTAGAAAGCAAACTTTTAAAGTAAAACTGTGTTTCTCTGAAAATATACCCCCAATTATATTAATGATTAATGCTAGGAATATAAGCTTATCTCCCAATTCCAGTCTTCCTAAAAACATGAAAATCATCTTTTCTGTCTAAATAATATAGATGAAGGGCAGTAACTCATGTCCATTAATTCCCTTTGCCTCAGACAGGTTCAATAGCTTCAAGCTATGCATTACATCAATGAAGATGTTCACAATAGCAGGGAGATTGTGAGGGTTTTAAAGTAATGTGGTAGGGGTTAGTATTCTTGGAGAAACATAATATCCTTAAAATTAGCTTTCTCCTTCAAATACATTCCCTGATCACATTAATGTTAGCTGAATAGGTATAAGGAGGAGGGAATGCAGAGCCTCCTACCTGTAGCCCAGGCATCATTTGAGGGAAGAAAAGCTAGATTCCCTATATGAAAAGTAACCTGCTCTCCTCTTGCACAGCTGATGGTCACATGATCTATGACAAATATACCTGGCCAAGAAGATGATTAATGCAATTTTCTTAATGACAAGCTTTTTAAAGGTGATTCCAGCGAAAGTGCCAACTATACCCACAAGGAGGCTGCACTGACATTAACAGGGTCTGGTGGTCGTCTGGGCAACAGCTACTGGACCCACCAGATTCAAATTTTGTCTCTGAAGCTAAATCATGGAGATAAAAACTTTAGAAGGTTGACCTGGCAAGCCCGCCAGCAACTTTTCTCATGTCTTGGATTGAATCATTACATTCAAAAGTGAGACTCAGAGATTACTCTGATTTCATGAGCAGAAATCCTCATGAGGCAACTCTTTTTTTTTGAAAATTCAGAGTATGCCAAGCACTGAACCCACTTCATCCATGATGATAGAGCTTGAGTGGTGATATATTCTTTCCTGACATTTACTGGGGAAAAAAGAATCGTTTTCTTGTTCCATGAGTTTTTATTGTGTGCTTCAAGTAATGCTTGAGGCTGTGGACAGGATCTTGCATGGTCATTTCTCTCAACATGCCTGTTGAAGAGTGGTAACGTATAATGACTCTCACTGCCCACTGATCGAAGCCTGGATGTGCCATTAAAGGTACAGAACCATCTGATCTGAACTGAAGATATTTCAGATCCACTGAAAGGGCATGTAACTTGCTCAACCAGAATGCTGAAGCTAAGGCTATCAGGAAACATGTTCTGTATGATTGGAGCTTCAACAAGGTTCTGGTTAAAGGCTCAACTTTATCTGAATCAAGCAATGTCAAAACCCACTCCAGATTCCATTTTGGAAGCAGTGTGAGAGATTTGGATCTAAAACTGGCTAGTGGGACTGATAGATCTTTATCATGACTGATATCCCCTTTGCCATGACGCCTGAATGTGTCAGATATCATGGAACGGTAGCATACATGCCAACCCCAGGCAAGGAAAAAGTGTAATCCCAGTGGACAAAAAAGAGTAATTAGAGCAGAAACAGAGTAATCCACATATAACATGATAAAAATTCAATGAGCATATGTACAAAATGATTTATTTTCCCCATCTAGTCTTTTAACATTAATTACTGCTTCAAGTTTTCATTAGTATCAATTTTAGCTTTAAAAAGCAACAGACTCTCATGTTGGATTTCAAAACACTTTGTACCAGCTTCGACTATGAATGTTTTGCATACCAGTTGCATACTAGGTGCTGGGATACTGAGCCTAGATCTGAAATCAGTTTTATTTTTGTTCACAATACTGAACAATCCCTCACAGTCAGCATTAGAATGGTAAAGAACCAAGATTCCTTTCATAATCTGACAAAGAAGAGGTAATTTATATCTTCCAGTTATTGGATCTTTTAGCTGGGAAATAAGGTGCCATCGCACATCAACTCTGTCCACATGAAGTACATTGTCAGGTAGAATGCCAACTTGATACTTCAGGAATTCTCCTTCTAATTTATTGGCAGCCTTTCATGCAGCAAGGTCCATCAAATGACAGGGACAAACTGTTATGTGCACTGATGGAGGCATTTTTCAACATATAGAATGTAACTCCATTATGAATTTCAGTCATCACTGATGCATTATCAGCTGAAAATCCCATACAGTTCTGCAAAATTATATGACGTTTATTCAAAGCATTATCAAGCCTAGTGGAGTCAGTACTTTGATAAATAAATACCAATTAAATAATTTTTTGTATCAGTTGAAATTTGTGTTCTAGTTCTATCTTTTAGTTCCTTTAAAGTGTACTCAACATAAATGCAATGTGTCCTCTTGTAATTAAATGTAAAATGTGTCAATCTACCATAACAGCTATGTCCACGAGCATTTCTCTGAGAACCTAATTAAGTGCCAACCGTGTTTTGATATCGGACTAGTGGAAACATTTATTGTATTGTTGCACTAAATAAAATGTAGGCCTCTTTTTCTATTATCATGTTAATTACATCTTTTGAATCAAATAAAGGAGGTGGAATAAACAAAAAAGTTAAAAGGCATACAAATCCTACATGCTTAAGAACCAGTGGCTTCAGTTGTATGTCGGGTAACTCATTTCAGTTGATCAATTGAGCACTGTTATAAATGTTATTGTGTGCATAATCTAATTAAACTACCTTAAATTAACCTACTCAATCATAACTGTGATTAGAGATAGCAAGGCAACCAAGCGAAATGAGTACTTCATAAGAGCTTTGTTTCAGATACAGACCATTGTGGGGAAAATGGGTTTCAGAGAATTCCTGAATTTGCACGTAGAGATATTCTCAAGGACAAAAAGAAGTTTCACTGTTAATTGATATGAAATCACAGCATCATTATTTTTACTAACTGAACAATTCAAAATTTGAGTTTCGATGTAGATGATTGTCTCACAAAATGATGCGTATTTTTAATAAAAAGGAATCTTGTTTGGTAGTGTATCAATAGTTAGCCTGGTTCCCTGCTTTGTAGATTCCTTGTTTGGGAACCAGACTAATCAACAAAAACAAAAAGATGTGACATAATACACGAATGTTTTCAGGTACCGTGTTGGTTGTTGAAACTAGTTGGAATCATGTTATCAATCTTTCAGATGTTGGACATTTTGTTGTTGTTATTGTCGTGGGGCTTAACGGCATTTTTCAGCACACGATAGGCTATACATGGCAGCCAGTATTAATGGTGGAGGAAGAAACCGGGAAATCCCCAGAAAGAACCACTGACCCACGAGAAGCTACTGGCAAGCTTTCTCACATATCCACATTCGCCGAATCCTAGACTCAAACCCACGCTGACAGAGGTGAGATGGCAGTGATCCATAACGGAGAGCGCTATAGACCACTCGGCCACTCGGGGCCCCTGGACATTTTGAAAATAAACGCGATTTATACAGAATAATGAACAACTTCATCAGAAAAAGCACTTTATTGACAATTATTCTTGATGTGATTATAAAACGAGTATTCAGTCTTTAAACAGCCCAGTCCCCCCCCCCCACCCCGCAGTTCTCTGGATGTCTTTTGTCTAGTGGATTTTTTTGAGGTCCCTTGGTAACTCACGCCCTCACTTATAGTGTGGTCTATGTTTTTGGACCCGATGTGGAGGAGTTATCAAGGAAAAGATGTATTTATCTTTGAATCAGTTTTTCATCTTTTACTAATCTATCAGTGAAATTATTTGAAAAAGATTTTTTGCTCTAACACACATATCGACCAGAATAAATCTGACTTGACTTTTAGCTCCAAATACCTACAGATTGGTTCTGTACCAAATATGAATTAGAACAAAAAATCTGCGAGAAAAAAATAAAAATATTAAAAAAAAAACAGTCTGTTCTTTCCTAACTAAGCCATACAGCTGCTATAAAAAGAATCCGAAGTCAAATGTTTTAAAGTAGAAACTAGCATGTTTCTTGGAAATAGGACAGCTGCTATAAGTAGAACATAATACTGTTAGGAAAGTGCATGTAAGTCTACGGACAAATGTACTCTTATGTCATAGTTATGTAGAAGCCACCTTTCCTAAAATATGGTCTGTAGGATTAATGGGATGTTAATAAAAATGAGAAAATAAATTAATTTTTTTTGGAGGGGATATACCGAAAACGTGTAATCCATATACGTTTATGCGTAAGGCATAATTTAGTGAGAAAAAAAACGTGATGATTATGCAAAAAAGCATCATGATTGGCATGTATGCTGTAGCCATTGATGGTAATTGGGGTAACTTTTTCCCCTCAAAGAGCCAGAGAAACAGGTCTGGGATTTGGGGGATGCATGTACTCAAAGGGATAATGTTGATTCTACTCCAGTCCCAGGATACACATCACCATCCTCATTCACCTATAAAGTATAGGGCCTTCTTGCTTTTGAGATTCTTTCCACAATCTAAGATTTAAATGCTTTCCTTAGCAATGCTACCTTACAAGAGTCAGGTATGAATGAGAATTCAGTCTCGATGGGATGAAACACCTGTAACTGGTTATTTGACAGAATTTGGCTTGGCTGGAATCTTCCTGGGCAGATCTACTGCCAGACTGAGTATATCAAGAACCCAGGACTTGTCCCATCTGAGAGCGGCTATCAGATCTAGGTTGCAATTCTGACAATCATTTTCTACGTTATTTTCAGTACTAAGAACATGGATGGATAGGCAAAGGATCACAACCTTTCCCAACTGATTTAAATTGTGTCCATGGCCAAACTTCTGGGTCTGGAACTGGAAAGATGGTGGGCAATGTGTTATCCCACCTTCGTCAAACATTGGACGCCCCTCAATGCGCAAATCCAATGAAAGACTGATTGATGGATGAACCATTCGGTATAATAGAGAGTTGGCCAAGATGTCGAGTCTGCCAAGAATGTGTCTAATTTGAACAATGAGTCGGAAGCACAAACACAGAAACTGCCAAACCAGAATGCATAGGTTGGATGATTTTGTTCCCCTGTTTGAGGAGGTAGGTCACTAGCACCAAGTTGTCTGACATGATTAGGACTGTTTTCCCCCAGAGGTGGTCCTTCCAGAACTGAAAGGCATTGGTTATAGCATTCATTTCCAGAAGGCTGATGTGAAGAGGCATTTCCTCTGGCCTTCACATAATTCTAACCATATCAAAGCAAGTGGGTAAGTGGGCTTTCCAACCCCATGTTCTGGCATTTGAATATACTGTAACTTCAGGCTGGTTCTCTTCCAAAGGAATTTCTGTCCTGAGCCAAGCATGATTGCGCCACTGGTGAAGAATGATAGTACCTCATTTCTGATCCTGACCTTCTGATCAAGTGGACTGGAAAAGGGGCACCACTGAGCCAGCAAGGTCATCTGTATGGAGTGCATGCAAATACAGCCCAATGCGATCAGATCCACTGCTGCATCGAATAATATAAAGAGTTCCAAAAAATTTCTCATTGTAATAATTATGCCCTCCCAAAATCTGAGGGTACATCCATCATGAGACGAGAGGACAAAGAGGGGGCTTGGATAACTGAAATCTGAAGCCCCTCCATAACTACCTGGATCACCCACTAATTTTGCAGAAATAGAGTCATCCAATGAGACTTGAACAGCACAAGTCTGGTGCCCACCAGTAGGCTGTCTAATGGCAGTCAGGGTGGGGAGTCAACAGTGAGAGTTAGGAGGCTTGGGGGACAAGAAACTCTATTTCTTGCCTTCTCAATAAGGTTGCCTCCTAAACTGGTTGGATTGTTGTCTCCTGACTTTTGTTTGGGATTGAAACTGATTATGGTCCAAGAATGATCCTATGTCTTTTTGTCTCCAATCATTCCTCCTTTGAGGTTAAGATAGACTGGGATGAGCAGCAAGTTGGTGAAAAGATTGGCATGATTTAAAACAACAATTCAACACAAGATCTAATGAACTTTTTACTGACATTACAAAAAAAAAAACAATAGTCATTTTCCAGTGCAGCTCTCAATGGAAGGCTTTTTTTTTCTGCAAAATGTTCCTCAGCTGCATGTCCTAACTTCCTGAATCTTGCCTCTAGTGAGCAATTGTGAACAAAATGGTGTAAGCCTCAGTGTCTGACATGGAACATAGACAGATGTTACATCATTTTAAGTTCAAACCAGCAGAGGCAATCAGAAAATTTGCCATGCTGTTCTGTTAACATTTGCCATGCTACTCTGTCAATGACTTCTGCAATTTATGGTTGACTCACAGGCATTCCTATTGCTGGATTTACTTGGCAAGCTGGAAAATTGTTAATGATGCTAAGTCCAATATCAAAGACATGACTGTGCTATTACATACCAGCTTCAATGTGGCATGAAATATATATTTATCAGTTTTATAAAAAAGTAGAACTGACATATTGACAGACACCAAAATTGCGTCTAAGGCTCCAAGTTTGGTCTTAAAGGTGTCAGAGTATATTTTGTACCAGTATGATGAAATTTGCTAGTACCTGATTTTCTGAAAAGAAAGCCTTAGAATTGCCTGGATCACATATTTTTTGCCAGACAGACGGCCAGTGATCTGATTTTTTTATGACTATGGAATGAGATGGAAGGACAAAGACTCATCCTCTTTGTTTAGATCTAATGAGGCCCTGACCTTACAGGCCTGCATGGCAGTAAGGGGTGGAGGACATTAAACTGAAAGCCTTCTTTGCAGGAATGCTAAGTTAGTAAAAAAAAATTCTGTTGAGCAGTTCTTGAGAAGAAGTTGATTAAGTTCTTTTAGTAACAGTGGCCAAATTTGAGTCAGGATCAGACACATTTGTACAAATATGGAAGTCCTTCATACGAGAATGCTTTCTTTCAAATCTAACAAATTCTGTTAAGCAGTTTATGAGAAGAGGTCACTGAGAGGAATTTTTATTTTTAGTAATGGTGCTCCCTATTTGATGTCTGATTGACATCATCGTATACATCTGAATGCCCTTCATGCTGAATGCTCTCTGCCAAATTTGGTCAAAATTTGGTCCAGTACTTTAGGGAACTCTAAAACAGAATTCATGACTGTTGCATGACAATACAATAGATAACGGACCTTATTGCCAGGTGAGGTAAATATTAATTACTTCCATCTGAACGTCTTCACTACACTATGGCTATGGGAGGTAGCTTGTGGAAGAGCCCTTGCAAAACCAAGTTGAACCCAGTAAGAATACTGTCTTTATCACCAGCTGAAATAATACAGTTTGTACTTTCTATGAATTTTTATGTTCTTTTCTTTCTTCAAATAGATGTCATTTGTACTTGTCATGCTGCTTAGTGCCATCAATATCACTTACTAGTCTTAATCAAGCTGGGTGTCTTGGTAGCTCAGCTGGTAGAACATAGGACTGGTAATACTAGGGTCACAGATATGATACCCATGAGCAAACCCAAGTCAGCTGCCTCGTTGCGTCTTTGTGAGAGGCACTTTGCTCCCATTTCCTTGGCATGATATAGCTATTAAAGTGTAAAAATGCCATGGAAACCAACCAGCCAACTTAATCAGATAATATTTAAATACTGCTGAACTACCAAAATAGACAGAACCACATAAAGTAATTAAAACAGTGATTTCTGTATAATGTAAAAAAAGTTTCCTTATTTTTTTCTTCTCCATTTTATATGTAATGATTTTTTTTGTAGTAAAGGTTTCACAAAAACTAGTCAAAAACTTAATGTTTTACAGTAAAAACTGCCTAGGTGCATGATCATCAGTTAACCTTCACTGTCAGACAAGCTTAGCAACTCATGAGTAATGATTCACACACAGCTAAACATGATACTGGTCCAAAAATCAACTGAAATTTCAAAGAAGCATCGAACTGTCAGAATGAAGTAGTTCAGTGGAGTTGTGTGACTTGTCAATTGGCTTGTTAATTCATATAATGTACAAAGCTATGCAATCTTACCTGAATCACTGTCACTGTCAGATGAGTACCAGCTATTTTTATCCCCATTTTCTAAGGACAGGTTAAGGAAGCACAATGATGTCTGCTTTGTATACATATTTTCATTTTAACAGAATGGGGGAAAATAACACTTGTCTATCATTTTATTTTTTGTAAGTATAGTGAGATCTATATTGTTTGCCTAAAGGTGTCAGTGAAACTAAAGAGTGCCCATAGAGCATTAATGGAAAATCCTATAATATATCATTCCTGTCAGAAATGCTTTTTTCACGAGATGATACAATGTCATGTGATTAATGATAATTCAGCATACTGCACTCTCATGACATAATTACCTCTTAAATGACATCATACAGCTCTTTACTAGTGGCAACATGCAGCGGAAATGGCATTTACACAATTCTAAAACGTTAAACTTCAATATTTTCTCTAACTTGTGTAATAAACACAGACTTTGTTCTGGTGAATATAAAGTTTTATGAGCCAGTAAACCTGTTATATTGACCTCTGCTTCATATCTGCCAGTACAAGAGTTGCTTGTTATAAAACTTCATATACACCTCAACAAGTTCTATAATTATATGATACAAGTCTTACTGTAACATACTGTGACTGCATTTTCTGCAGAAGTAATTTAACAAAAGCATAAATAAAACATTCAGAATTATTTGACATCAAATTTAAGTATTTCTGTTTGCTTGGTCGATAACAGTCTTAAAAACTACCATCACAACCAGCTAAAATCACGACAATGAATCAGTGACTCTCTCCATGCATACACCTAGATGTCATTAGGATTGTCCATTCTAATCTTTTAGTAGACTGGTCTGTATTTGGCTGATGGGGAAAAATAAACAAATCTGAAGCATACATTATTAACAATTTGGGTAAGGGTCTCAATTTGCAGTTGTTGTTGTAACTCAACTGCATTAGTCACAGTTCACATACAACAGTAAATAAAGCATGTGAATGGTTCCCCGTGTTTTTAGAATTGCAAATGTGTGAAAGGCAAATATTAGAGAAATGAGACAATCTACACAGGAATTTGATTGTTTCTCATGCACAGATGGTTGGTTACTACTTTTATTTTGGGAAATTCCAACAATAACCATTTTGAGTTTGAATCCCCTTTCCAAATGTAAGAAATCTTTGCTTGTAAAATGTTTAATATATATTTTTACATATATTTTATTGTATGTTGTTATGACCTGTGATAATATTGCAAACTGTGTCATCTTAAGTAAAATAGTGCAACTGGCACAAGGGTATTGCCTAGCATGAACTCAGTTTATATGTTACTGTGGAAACCATTCCCAGAGGAAGTAGAATATCATGAACAAAATCTTTACCAATCACTTGCAAAATGAGCAGCATGTCAGCAATGGAATATTTTGTTAAATCTTATTTATGATAAATAGTTGCTTACTTCTGTAACTAGCAAGTTTCAGTAAGAAGAGAATAATATTCTGGGGTCATTTCATACAAACGCAGAATGAGAATTTTTTTTACCCTAATCAAACAATTTTCAACATTAAAAGTATTTAATATATCCAATGACAAAGGATACGCTCCTGCACATTGTCTGGTCGTATAGAGTAGCCCTCTTCATCTACTTCTGGTGTTGTGACCTGAAAAGATATAAAGAATCAAACACAACCGAACAAGCCATAACATAACAATATCTATTCAAGTCTAAATATACTTGAATATGTGACCTAGCTTTTGAAAGTTTTTGAGCAGAAAGGAAGAATGTGATGGAACATGTAAAATGCCAGTCTTTGACCTTGACCTATCACACCAATGTGGCATATGATACCTTCCAGTGGTGATGTAAAATTACACCAATTTTCATCCCTTAATTTCAAATAGCTTTGAAGTTATGGAGTGGATGGGAAAGTATAATCAAAACCTATTATATCAAATGGTGCCCACCCTCCACATATGGTACATGACACACCTTCTAATGATAATGTATAAAGTTTCATTCCTTAACCACAAACTGCTTCAAAGTTATAAAATAAAAGGATAGTATGACAGAAGATGTAATTACAGAGCCACTGAAGACAGAACCTGCAATGTGGTACATAAAGTATATCCCTTAATCTCAAATGGCTTTAAAGTTACAGAGCAAAAGGGAAAAAGGTGACTGAAAACTTAATTGCGACTTTTACCTTGAAGACAGGACTACCCACTGGGGTATGTAACACACATTCTAATCAGGTACAAGTGCTGACCAAAAAAGAGAATGAGATGGATGGAAAGAAACATGGGTACTACAGTCCCCAATTTTCATCAAATTGGCAGGGAGCTAAAATTCATAAAATCTGAACAGAGTGAAGCTTCTATACTCCTCTATTCAAATACACAAAAAAGTGTACATTAGAGGGTGAACTTCTTCAGTACGGTACAACTTTTAAGATCACACAGGTTTCCACAACAGAAAACCTAAACAGCGGAGTTACTGCAGATTGCAAAGCAATCATGATAGGCACAATCTGGGTCTATTATACTTTTTGCTGATTTTATCACTTTCTTTCACAGAACTGTTATTGCAATTATTAAAACTGTATAAGCATTTACTTTTTTATAACTTGATGCCCAATCTTCAGAGCGCTTCAATACATTTAGGTAACATGTGACATGACATTAATGACATCATAGTACAAGTCAATTCTGACTGTGCAGTAAGTACTGATTTTTAGAAAAGCAAATATCCTCCACACTGTTAATGATGACATGTACACAATCCATGCAGTAAATTGGATATTACCATCTGTGTTGAAAGTTTTTGGACACCCTTAATTTTTGACAAATTCTGTTACCCAGAGTTTACAGACATGGTCAGTAATATTGCTAATTTTTGGAGAAAAAAATAAGATCAACAAAGTTATTCTTAAAAAAAGGTAAAGTCCTGATTATCCGACCATTGGTCATGCAGCATTCCATTTTATCCGACATAGCCATATGACATGCTATTTAGTCTTGTGCTGCACACGCATGCATGCTTGCACATACCACTTCTTTGTCCATCTGTGCATCACATAGTGCCGTAGACATATCTTCATTTGTTCATCTGCGCTAGCAATTTATGTTTGTACTGTACATACAATATTGTGATTGTGTTTTATTTTTCCAATTGCATTTTTCCATTTCATATAGGCTGGTTTGATTACTGGAAGAAACTATATGGGATAATGCAGCTCAATATCTGTGGCAAAAAATTATCGGCAAATTTAGAAGAATTTCTGAAATTTAAAGTGAAATTTTATTGTCTCATCGACAAAGAAGTATTATCTGGTGAGCAGATATATAACTGCAGTGAGATAGGCTTAAACTATAAAATCCTGCCTCCAAAAACTCTAGCTTCCTGGGCCAAAGCTTCAGCTCCTGGATATAAACGAAGTAAGGAAAGAGTGGGGATTCAAGCCTGTAGTAACGCTACTGGTAATCACAATAAAAAAACTTGTACTTATTGGAAAGGCCAAAAAACAACGAGCTTTCAAAGACCTACCTCCTACTGCTCTATCAGTTTCATATAAGAACCAGAAAAATGCATGGAAGGATTCAGAAATTTCCCGAGGCTGGTTTCTCAATGAATTTATTCTGCAGTAGAACAATTTTCGAAATCGCTAAACCTATGAAGGAAAGCAATCCTTGTCATTGACAATGTGTGATCTCATTCTGATGAGGATGAACTGAGCAGAGGGGACATTAGAGTAATTTTTCTTCCTCCTAATGTCACCTCACTGTATCAGACAACGGGCCAGGGTGTACTTGAAGCACTAAAGAACAAATATCATCATAAGCTTTTAACTATGCTCACTGAGACAATAGATGATGGAGATGGTATGCTAGATAATCTAAGGACAGGGAACTAAAAGATGTCATTTTTTGGATTGCATGGTCATGGGAAGAGACTGAACACACAAACTCTGTCGTGATCATGGAGAAAGTTGCTTTCTGAAGATGAAAATTTACAAGAAATGGTGCAAGAAAATTTGTGATGACCTGGTACCTTTGTTACAACAAATTCCAGGCTATGAGAAAGTGAATGGTGACTGATGCACAGGAATGGATGGAGAAAGACGAGCAACAAGAACTGACTGACCACGACATAATAGCTCTGGTGAATTGGGATGACAATGAAGATGATGAAGATAATGATTCTGGAACTGGATTAGACTAGACAAATGGAGAGAATGAGTCAGAATGACGGGATCAAGGCTCTTGAGGCAGCACTGGCTTACATTGAACAACAAGAGGAGGTAACTGCTACTGATGTCGTTATTTAGATGCTGGTGCAATCTGGTTGCAAGGAAGAGAAGCAAAGCTGGGAAACAAACTTCAATCACTCTTGATATTTAACAGTAACTTTTGCATCTTGCCATACTGTATACTAAATGTTGCATTTAATAAATTTAAAATCCACTGTTCAGTTTACTTAACTGAAATTTATTTCTTCCAATAATAGTTCTGTAGTCTATTATGTTAGTTGTACAAATTTATTTCATCCAATAATAGTTCTGTAGTCTATTATGTTAGTTGTACATTAGAATAATTATTAAATCTGATTTCATACTTATACTGCACCTCCATTTAATTTGTGATTTGTTTCCCCCCCTTCCTTCTGCATTATCTGACATTATTGGTAATCTGACCACTTATCTGCCCTGTTTAGTCAGATAATCAGGACTCTATTGTAATTTAATTTATACATAGCTACCAACCCCTGAGTACCAAAATACTGACTGCTTATGACAAAAATACTGATTTTCAGGAACAAATACTGATTTTTAAGACTTTAATGCATGTGTAACTAATTTTAACAACTACAACCATCAGTAAAGTAGGACAGTACCTTACTTAAATTATTTCATGTCAAAGTTGCACATCTGCACTCCTGCATCTTCTGAATGGGGAACCCTGTTCCATTTGGGGGCCCATTTAGAAGTTGCAAGAGTGCAACACAATCAGACACTGGCTGTTTATAGGAGCCTTTTCCACACCTTACTTTTTTTTTTTTTCAATCATTATCCATTCCAATGTACCATCTTTTATTGACGATCTGAATTCTGTGTGATTTTCTTTCTGTTTTCGCTCTAGCACAAGAGTAATCCTTTGTGATTGTACTGTCTGGAAAATGTGAGCGAAATAAATCACCAGCAACACTAGTAACTGAAGGCTGAAGGTTCATTTATAACAGAAATATAGTAAACCGAACTTCAATCAAATTACATCAAGGTTCACTCTGGTATTTATATACGTCATAAGTTGCGGCTGAGTTGTTGATGACGAATCAGCAAGCTGATGTTTATTAGCTTTTTCATGCTGTTTTATGTCATGGGTGCCTCCATGCCCAGTAGCAAAATCATATTACACAATTTGCAAAACATAAAGTTTTCTCCTTTAGTAGATGGTTTCTAAACAAGACGGCACAATTGTCCTTCCAGTTTTCTTTTCTTTCCTGGAGAAAATTCTGCTTTCCTTCTTGACATGATTAGAAGTTAAATATTACAATGAAATACAGTGATAGCATAAACTATTTGCACAATCCAATATGGTGGTTAAAGATAGGCATGGTAGCCGTGATTTCGAATGAACCAATCATATTTTAGAACTCTATTCCAATATGCATGTGACAACTGAGTGCCCGTTCTAAACAGAAAACTGCAAGGAAATTTTTAATTAAATTTTGGATTTTTAACAAGAAAAACGTACACCTGTATTCAGGTCCAAAATATGGGACAAATACAGGAAAAACAGGACACTTGGCAGCTATGTTTATATAGAACCTGGTATTGGAACAAGAGTCCTTTGCATATACTGATGCTCTACTGTCTGAAAAATGTTCCAGGAATCCAGGATAAAGCTGTTGCTTCCTTTTAACTGCTGAATGTTGAAACCTTGTCTGATTGGCCACTGAGGTGGTGATTTTCATTTAGGATGAGCTGGAACTATTTAGATGACTTCTGGTACAAGCCCAATGTCATTATGACCATCCATTGAGGAAGAATAGTGATTAAAAGATTTTCAAGATGGCCATCATGACAGCCATACTGGATATCAGACTGGTACCATTTTCATTTCAGGACTAACTAGATATCAGAAGTATCATGGTGAAAACCCATTGTTGAAATGACTTTCCATTTAACAGGAGTAGCGATAACATGATTTTCAAGATGGGTGCCATGCAGATGGCTGCCATGGTGACCATATTAGATGTGAGCTCAGCACCATTTTCATTTAAGACCAATCTCAAAAAGTCTTTTGGGGAAAACCCAAGGAGTAACAATAACAATAATCTCAAAATTACATAACTTTAGGACCAACCAGACATGATAGCAAGTCTGTCTAAGAAAAACCCATGTCGAGATGACTCCTCATCCAGGAGGAATAGCATTAATATAATGTTTAAGCTGGCCATCATGGCAGCCATAATTGAGGTCAAATTGGCACGATTTTCACTTTTTGACCAACTAGACAACAAAAAACATCTTTTGGTTAAAACCTTAGGTTGATATGACTTTCAATTTATAAATACTGATAATAGAATGTTCAGAATGGCAGATTTTCCAGATGACTGCCATGATGGCTATATTGAATATATGCCTGGTACCAAGTTCATTTAGTACCAGCTAGACATCATACGAATTGTTTTGGTTATAAGACCATGTCAATAAGACTTTCTATTCAGAATAAGTAGCACTAACAAGATTTTTAGATGGCTGCAGGGATGGCAATATTGGACTTCAGATCAGTACCATTTTCATTTATGACCAACCAGACACATGTAAGTTAAAACCCCACGAAGGTATGACCATCAATTCACGAGGAGTTGAGAGCACTGTGGCAGTTATATTGGATGTTCAAGCTGCATTTACATTTAGGATCAGCTAGACCTTAGGATGAATGTGTGTCTAACATTTCATGGTAATTCTCTAAGTGGTTTAGGAGGAGTAGTGATAGACCAGTGCTAATGGATAGACAACAATGAACAACTGACCATCCCATATGCTCTTCTGGCCTATGACTATTAAAGATAAATAAGAAAACAATGACAATGTATGCAGCCTCCAGAATACTGTCAGTAGTTGCCATTTTCATATTAGAAACCATAGTTTTACATAGTTTTTCTTGTGGAAAACAAATGTCTGCAAATCAAGATTTTGTATTCAGGTTTAAATCACATATAAATACTATCTGCAAGTTGACACTGATCAAAAGGCATGAGAAAGAGAACTTCTTATCGGATGTGGCAAGAAGCTGCATTTTGAAACTAAATGTTTCCGTTGCGAAAAAGCATAAAAGTCACTAAACAGAAATGATAAATTGATAAAGTGATTATGTATTTCCCCTGTCTTGTTAACTGTTGTTTTGGTTTAGGCATTTTAAAGTTTGGAAACAACAGCATTTCTATAAAGATGTCAAAAAAGTAAACCACAAAACTGTGGACTTCATTCTATCTACATTGCAAAAACCACTGTTAATCAGCCAATTTATACACAACAAAAGCCAGGCACAGTTAACTTTTTTATTTACAAATATATATTTACCTGGAGGGACAGTCTGCTGTTATTGATGAATTTTGATTCATTCTATCAGTGAGTGATTTTGGTTTGATGATGCAGTATAACATTAACATTATATTTCTGGGTGAAAAAACTGGAATGGAATGAAGTGCATGCCATTTATTATGACAATCAAGATGTAGCAGCAAAACAATCCCAAGGCCACTGAATGCTGTAGACATTACAGTGGGGATGGCTGCAGTCAAAAGAAATGTATAATGTACTGTTGCTCTCACTGTTCCAACTAAGAATTGCTGAACAAAGATGCTGCTCATGACCAATTAAATTTTAATTGGTTGATGAGTGCTATATTACTATATAGCTCAACCTTACTGGTGCAGACTACTTTATGTTGGATGGATGTGAGTGTGGTGTCAGCTACTGCCATGTATAAACTACAAAACTACACTTAAACAATTGCATAAGCAACAATGTATACACAACAAAAACCAGATCCAGCTAACCTTCCATTGACAAAGATGTATATTTGGTAGGAGGGACAGTCTGCTGCTACTGATGAATACTGAATCATCCTGTTGGTGAGTGGATTCTGTGGTAACATAAGTTTGGGATGCCAACATAAGTTTGGGATGCCAGAGCAACTGTGTGGACTTTACTCAATGGTTTTAGATTGGAGATGCAAAATAGTTCTGACATTAGATTCTGGGGTGAATAAAACAGAATGGACTGAAGTGAATGCCCTAACATAACAGATGTGAAGCAGCTGCTGTCTGCTCCCAAGAATCTAATGTCAGTGCTTTATCACTGTTAAATGTTTAAAAACATCAAGTTTTTTATTATTTAGTTAAAAATATTAATCAGATGTAGTGATTAACTTAATCCTAGTTTTAAGAGAATTATGAAGTGTGTGCATGTGTGTGTTTGAGAGGGAGTAATTACTTTGAGACATTCCTCGATCAAATGAAATGGATCTACATCATGTCCTACTGTATACAAGATAATTTCATTCCAAGGCTGACAGAACATGAATACATTTAGGGACGGGGTGGGGTGGTTATTTCAGAAATTGATTATACAATTCAAACCACTGAAACAAAAGCAGAAAGTAAAACCCAACCAATGAAAACTTTATCTGTAGTATTGCAAAGAAGATCAAACAAGTTTGGAAGGATGAAGATGATGCAAAGGATTGCACAGACATCACATTTATCTTCTTATTTATAATAGTGGACTCTAATCTAAATAAATATTGAAGTGATCAAATATCCATTTTTATACAGAATAATAAAGAAGTGTGGCTTAGCTGTTTCCTTCAATTCTGTATATTCATGGACTTGTAGCCTGACAATATTTCTCACTGTTCACACATACACTCTACCTTCTTTAATAAGAAATAACACCCAGATTTCACTCAATATGGCCATTAGGTCAAGTCTTTTCTGCCCAATATCCTTTGGTCACTGTGCCGTCATTGATGTTCTTGTCATCTTCCTCGCTGTCCTTTTGTCAGTATCTTGCAGGTGTCCTATTACATTTTACAGAGTAATTACCTTCCTCCTATACAAAAGAGTGACTTTTGCAAAGTTTTTTTTGACATCTAATTTTCCTACAGATACCTTTGAGAAACACACTTATGAAATAGCACAAGACTTTTTTTTAGGTTTAAAACTTACAAAAATTATATGCATAAATTTAAGTTGCTTTGTGAAAAGTGAGTCCTTGTATCTGTGTATTGGGAACTTGAAAAAAATTTATTTCTTGGCATTGTAAAACATAGGGTAAATATGCTATATTACCTATATGCTACTGCAGGTTAGTGAGACAAAAAATGTCGCTGCAAACACTGAAAATTCCAGGACCTCATGCATCACAGCAGAAAATGTTGATACTTACTACACCATTAAAATCTTTTTGTGATATTAGTTGTTTTGTTTGCAAAATTTTACAAGATGGCAGCTATAAATAACACTGTAAAATTTGGTAAATATAAAAAAGAAATCCAAAAAGAAAGAGTTGGCAATATGATAAGAGTCATGTTTTATGGTAATTTTCTCACCCCTTCTTGTGTGTCTCTGAAAAAGTAAACAAATTGTGCAATTAACTATATGCAAAACAAAAAATCCCCCTAAAAACAACACAAAAAACCAAACAAAGGAATGGCAAGATTAAATGACCAAAGAAAAAATATCAACTATTTATATGCATACAAAGTTCATTCTGCATTTTAGTGCTTAGAATTTTACCATAATATTAAATATTTCGTATAATTTTAGAAGTACATGTATAATGACCAAAAGATTATCACAATTTGCTGTCTTTAGTAGATTATTTTCATAACTAGTTAATGTCATTGCTATACCGAAAAGCAAGTTTAAAACTTGCAGTATTTCTCCTATGATAAAACCAGGGGGTCAATCAGATAAATTTGTCAAAAAGTAGGGGGTGGACTCATTATCAGACAGAGATATCCTTAGCATGTATCTGCCAATTTTTTTTTTTTAAATGGGGGCTTATCATTGGGCACAGTCTTATCAGGCATAGTCTTATTATCAGGCATAGTCTTATTATCAGGCATATTCTTATCATCAGGTGTAGTCTTACCATCATGCATGGGGTTACCATCAGACATAGTCTTATTAGCAGGCATACTCTTATTATCAGGCATGGTTTCATCATCAGGCATAGTCTTATCACCAGGCACAGTCTTATCACCTGGCATAGTCTTATCACCAGGCATAGCCTTATCATCAGGCATAGTCTTGTTATCAGGCTTGGACTAATCATTGGCCATGATCTTATCACCAGGCATGGGCTTGTCATTGGGCATAGTCTTATCACCAAGCATAGTCTTATTATCAGGCATAGTCTTATCATCTGGCATCATCTTATTATCAGGCATGGTTTTATCATCAGGCATGGACTTGTCACCAAGTAAGGTAAAAACTGGAAGTCTACGTTATTAATAAACTCCTATCTACAGTCAACTTAAAATGTGAACTTAAAATGTGAAAAATTGACCTTTACAAAACCATACTCACACAGACTCTGAATCTTTATTATCTTCTTTTTCTTTCTTTTTTTTCTTTTTTTCTTTCCTTTTAGCCTTGGATTTCAAAAACCCTAAAAGAAAAAAAATGAACATGTAAAGCAACTAAATTAACACAGAACCTTCATGGTCTCAAGAATGATGAACATCACACAGAAATATTTCTTTACATCACTAAGACTGTGGTTAAGTCAATTATATTTGTTCGACTGAATTGGAACCTTCAATAATGCTATGCAGTGTAAGGGACATGAATAAAGAATTTTCAAACACTTTTACAATAGCCATTCACATAGGCCTTTTCATCAATGATCAACAAAACGCCTTGGAAAAATTGCTGTAGCTGTTACTGGATATGTCCCATGTTTACCAAATACCCTGTACACATCACATAACACCATTTTTTACTATTGGCCACTTGACAGCAGTGGCTTAGTCAAAACAAACCCAATTTTCTTTTTATAAGCATGATCTCATTAGAGAACTTTTACAGAACTTATGCAAGTAATTCCATAAAGGTATCATAATGCTTTTGATGTGGTTCTATTGTGCCTAGCATACTTTAGCATATGACCAAGTTCTCCACTATTTCTGGTATTTTTCCTCTTTCTATCTTTCATCACTCCATCAAAGTATTTCCAAGATGGATTTCTGGAGATATGCCATGAGGTGTTCTGATTGAAGAGGCATCATGAAAGATCTTAACAAGGTCAGTCAGACACTTGAAAGTAGATGTTTTAAAAATATTACATACTGTTTTAGAATTATGAAAAAACAGGAGCCTATTCAAACCTGAGTAAATTATTTATTTACAGAATATCCATAGTCAGATCTTTTAAATATCTTTCAAATTTCATTATACTCGATGACCACAAAAGATTAAATTATGAAAATATAAATGTTAAGAGCAATTATGTTCTTCTGCAAAATTAGCAAAACTGCTGAATATTCAAGTTTCAACACAAAACTGATTAAATGAAATTATCCACTATCAAAACTCATAGATTTATGTCTATTAGATGAATATATGAAGTTAAGTATTTCAATAGTGAAACTCTCATTCTATTTAAGTTTTATGAACCATCTTATAGCAGGGTATTTCAGAACTACCCTTAGAGGCCATCAACCATGGGTTATCTCCATCTTTTGGGGACCTGGCTAGCATCCTCCTTAAGCCATCTTTATTTTCATAAATAACAGACAATTTAATAAACATCAATTGCTATTCCTACATCAAGCTCTTGTTAGATAAGACAAAAAAAATGTGATTAAAATGTGTAGATGGGGACAATTAGTCATGATTTAGACAAACTTGTTTTGCAAAGTATATAAAGGTAATTGACTTTCAAGCTGCTACCTTGATACAAACAGTAGAGACAAGTTGCAACAGCATGGAGTGTGTCATGCTGGAAATGTGGCATGCATGTTAATTATACACACAATCTATGTTAATTGAAACCTCACAAATATGGAATTTTCCAAATAGCAATCTTCATGCATAAACTTTATTAGGTCATCATTAAACTTCATGTATATAGAGAAATATCAATCCCTGATTCAAACATGAACCCATTTAATCTCCCTTTACAATGCATCATGTGTTTAACTTGTACAAATTGATACCTCTTTTCAGGCAGTAACATTCAGTACAATTTAACACTGAGACATCATCAAAGAAGTGTTTGCATAATGTAGTACTAGGTCAGCAGAGGGTAACGAGTCTAAAGTATCTGAATTTTGCTGATCTGTCATGTTAGAATCAACACAATGACTTCAAAAGAGAGGTGTCTATTTCAATAGATACATGTTTTCAATGTTACAATTTTGTCCAAATAATCCATCATGCTAGAGTGCAAGGATATTATTTAAAACTGAAATATTGAACAAAGAATCTATTGATACAGATACCTCTCTTACAGTAATTATTTCTAAACTGAATGAAGATTTTGAATGAAATATTACTATTATTCTTTTGATGTGTTTACACTGTACAAACTATATATATATATATATTTTAGGGGTGAAACGATACACCTCTGCTATGTTTCAATATGATTCATGATATTCATTCTATGATATGATACATTATCAATACATATATCAACTTGTCTTTTCATTTTTAGGTCTGTCAGTAATATATTGATTAATCATTTCACCCCTAATGTGTGTGTGTGTGTGTGTGTGTGTGTAATATTTTGGGAAACAAAACAAATTATGCTACTCTTAAGAAATTCACTACTGCAAAAATACCAAACATGTAACAGAGATATGAAATGGGACTGGGTGTGTAAAGTATCTAGCAAAAACTATGTTATACAAGCAATATACTGATTGGTAAATGTTAAAGTATACAATGCCATGCAAAAAAATATAGGTTATACATCATGAATAACGTGATAGGGATATCCAATATGGGCAGGAAGACAGTCACAATGTTAACACTTGTATAGATCAGATAAGGTTCAGAATGCCTTTTGAGGGTCACATAAAGTGGGAGATGAAGAGGAAGTGAAGGTACAATGCAGGAAGGGAAGAGTACAATGGAAGGAGTAATTTTAATTTCAATAATTATTAACATATTTTTAAGCCTCTCTCAATTTGGAATTTTCTAAGGTAGAATGTGGAGTTACTATAGCTTCATGAATGTGAAAACTAGAAATGTACTGACAGAATATAATAATAAATGCCCAGCCATAGTTAGAAACAGACCTGAACAAAACACTCAAACTGAATAGATGAGCATATGGACAAGGGTAACACTATATGCCCCAACCACATTCTTGATGAATTGGAATGGATCTATATGAAATGAGTTCATCAGTACTGTTGCTGATATTAACCAATAAATTCATTACTCACTTAAGTGGTTTTTTTAAGTCTTGTGTTTTTCCCCAGTAAGAGTTCTTTTCATGATTGTTACAAAAAGTCTCCACATACAGTACAGATGATGATGTTTTGTTTAATGTCTGAAAACTAGGTTTTATAAAAATCTATTTATACTTATTTAAAAGACTGCGGTTTCACTAATTTTCTAATGGTGGAAGAATGATTTTAATTGTTCTTTGCAGTCATTATTTATTGTTAAGTCAAGCAGTTTAAGTTGTTTTATCCATGTGGCAGATACAAAAGAGGGGTAATTTCACTGTTGTTCAGTTTGGTTACCATCTTTGCACATTGATGGGTTCTGAACACATCAAACACTGATACAGCCTGCTTACTGCATTGAGCATGGGCAGCTTTTTTGGTTCACATGTAGAAATGATGACATTATCCACCCTGAGGGCAATTTAAGTTGATTTGTTTTACTCTTAAAACACCGTGTTAACACCATCGTTGCTAGAATGTACTGACAGTGTAACTTTATACACAATATTTTAAGTAATTGCCTTACTAACCGACTGGATTACTGTTGCTGGCTGTATTGGCTTCCTTTGATGCGGAGCACCTGAACGAAAACATGGTTTATGTGACTGATCTTGACAGGTGTTTAATTTGTGCTCATACAGCTGGTAGTATTATTTTAGCCATTACAGCGACTGCCATTGTTGGCATAGTTTCGATCTTTTGTATTCTTTATTTTGGTTACTTGTTGAGGTTAAGTCATGAAATTAAATACCAACAAAAATGCAAACATAAACACAGTAAAATCCATGAATACAATTACCTATGAAAATATCTTTTTTTTAAATAAATAAATTTGTGAACCAAGAAAATAAATAAAACCAAAGTATTATGCTCACAAATAAAAATCCAGTCACAAACTGTCTACTTGAATCAATGTCATACTGCTGCTGACCAACATTTTTTGAAAAACAATAAAATAAAAATTCTGGTCAAAATTACTTCGTACACTTACAGGTCACTGTGATACTCTACTCAATGGAGTACGAACATTCAAGCAGTGACCTCTGACTTGACCATGAGGTTAGTAGATCTGTTTTCAAACTTAATCACAAAAGCATAGATAGTTCAGCAAAATTTTCAAACAGGACCAATTAAATATTGCAAGAGGTGTTTAAGTGAAAATCACATCAGCAACACGATTTATTCAAGATGAGTATTGATAACAAGATGCCTGATGTGAACGCAGTGGCTGCCAGGACTAGCTACATGCTGTTGTAGTGTTTTAGCAAAACAACTATTTCACTCAGCCACCTGTTCCGAAGAAGTACAATGTAAAGATTTTTTAGATAGTTTCAAAGACAGCCATTTTGGGCACGAGGTCATCATTTTAATCTACAGCATTCTACATATTACAAGAAGTGTTTTTATGAGAACCACAAGCTGAGTACAACCATCCGTTCAGGAGGAAAGGAAAGTCATGGAAGCACCATTATCATACAGGACCAGTTACTTATCATAATTTAATCAAAACCCCACGTCAATATGACCAACCTCATTCAAGATGGCTGCCATGAAAGTCCCATTGGATATCAGATCAGTTCATTGTGTGTGTGTTTTGGACTTTTAACATGGCTTTAAAACATTTTCAGTTATATCACTACAATGTCTGCAGTGTGACAGTTTATAGTGATGTCTAGCACTGGGGCATCATGTGGCAGACATGTAGCATGATGTCCCACCCAGTCACACTATCCCGACACCAGGCCAACCAGTCCAAACACTAACCTCTTAATGCTGAGTGCCAAGCGAAGCAGCTGCAAGTACCATATTTATAAGTATTTGGTATGACCCAGCCAGGGTTTGATCCCGCAACCTCCCGCATCTGAGATGGACGCTCTAACTATTAGGCTACAGAAGTGGTCTCTTTTTGTGAAAATCTCATGTCAACTCTGCCATCCATTCAGGCAACTGGAACACATTTTGCCTTTTCTTTCAAGCCAGATAAAACTTTGGATGTATAAGGTGAAGTAATTTCCCCGATTTCTATGGCAAAACAACAGCATAACATTTTTGTTACAAAGTAATATGCAACCTTCAGTCACTTTCCTGAATGTATAATTGTTAAATAACATATTCAAGTTAAGAAATATAATATTACTCAAAGTTGCTTTTGAATTAAATTAAAAAAAATTAATAGTTTTCATAAATACCAATTTTTTCTAGTAAAATGTTTCTTCATTAATACTTACCTGATCATAAATACTTGAGGAGATCTACTAATACCTTGCAAATCTAGCCCTCCAAGATTGAAACTTTAGCTAAAAAGCTACAAGGTATCTGCCCATCTAGGTGGCAGTTATAGTGATCTCCCCTTGATACAAGGATTGGCACCAAATCCTATGAATAAATCAGTTACTACTAAAGCAGGAGGCACACTCTCCATATGGATTAACTCTTGGAAGGCTGATAGGGTGCATTTCTATTATGATCAGGAAGCATTAATGAAGAAACATTTATTTTACAGGAAAAAATTGGTACCTTTTTCAAATACGTTACCTTAGGAAAATAGCAAAGAGGTCGAGGGAGTTACTTTCCCTTACCTCTGAGAGGCCATCTCCAGTCCCCTAAGGTATATGGGGGAGCTACATAACCCGAATGGAGTAATGACCATCTGTCATGAAGCAGTTTCAAAAGTGAAACATTTTCCCTTCTGCAATCCAGTGGAGGTTGTGAAGTTGCATCCTTATGAAGTTGTTGAATGTCCTGGAAAGGCAACCTCTTGTACCATGGTTACAGGTCATACTAGGTCAAGTTCAGCCTTTTGGGATGAAAGATCTCAGCTATAAAAGCAGGAGAGAGTGGACATTGATCTCCATCGCATTGCATGGATAATGTCAGTTAGGTAAGAGTTTCACTCAAATGATGTGGCAACTGCCAAAACATCATGAGCAAAAATGCATAGCATATTCAACTAATTTGGGATTATTTCCCGATATGCTTACTGAATAACCAAGTTTATCAAAAGGGAATCATTTTCCCTCCTGCAATCCAATGGAGGTTGTGAAGCTGCATCCTTATGAAGCTGAATGACCTGGGTAGGTAACCTGTTGTACCATGGCTACAGGTCCTACTAGGTCAAGTTCAGCCTTTTGGGATGAAAGATCTCCGAGATAAAAGCTGGCGACAGTGGACTCTGACCTCCATCCCACAGCATGGATAATATCAGGTTCACTCAAATGATGTGGCAACTACCAGAACTTACGAAGCCAAAATGCATAGCATATTCAATTCATTTGGGATTATTTCCAAATATGCTTAATGAATAACCCAGTTTATATAGGACAAAAGTGTCTGTGCTGATATGCTGTCTTTTCCCTCTTCAAGGGGTAAGAAGAGGTGTGATCTCCCTCAATGCACTGGATTGATCCTTTTTTAAGCATCACTTCAGTGCTCACACTGGGTTATGTAGATGACCTTGAGATGAAGAGTCCAGAGTATACAGGTAGTTTACTACATAAGTCTGATTCCCCATGAATGGGAGCCTGTTCTTGGCAATGATAGCAGGAGCTGTCAAGAGTTATACTGCCCCATCCTGTTGTAACTGCAAGTAGTTCAGGTCAACTGATAAAGCATGTGTCTTGCTAATTTTGCCTGCCATCACTATTGCAAGTAGGAAGCAGGTCTTATATGAAAGGTGAAACAATAAAGTTCAAACAGTGTCTTATTCAGCTAGGTTAGTACTCATGATAGATCTACTTTGGGCACAAAGCCAATGCCTTTGGAAATGTGAACTTTAAACTGAGAACCGTTCATATCAGTCTTGTGTGATACCCAAACTTCCATGATGACACAGCATGTATTAGTTGATTCTTCTGGGACAGCAAGTCTGCTAACACCTGTAGCTGGCTTGGAAAATGATGAACTTGTAAGTGGATTTGTCATTGAAGACATCAGCTTACAAATTCCCAAAGAAGAATGCAAAGGTCTGAGACTTTATTCACCTTTGCAATCTGAGATAATCTGCCATAGTGGAGATGTCGCACATAAAGGGAATGCCACCAATGGAATGATTTCCTTATTGTTGTTATCTCTAGGATATTGATATACAACAGATGATCCTGAGTGAACCACTGTCCACTGGCTTCTTAGAATGATGATGTGCACCCCAGCTTGCATCCATACAAACTGTTAACTTGAGGGTCATACTGCAATGGACCACCATCATAAGCCATGTTAGATTCTCCCATTCCTGAGATCGGACCTCATATGCAATGCCTGCTCTAAGGAGCAATGTTTTGGCCACTATATTGACAACAGTATCTTTGCAATGACCTCATAAATAGGTGGTCTAGGACAGTGATATCCACTGCTGCATTGAGTAAACCTTGATGACAAAGTCACTAACTGGCCACAGAGTGGAATGGAATTGTCATGGTACAATGCAGTATGTCTCCACCAAATGGACATCCTTCCCCAGTGCAGGTCTGTGTACAGATGCAAGGGAAAAATACTGCTTAGGATGATCTAATCTCATATTAGATCATCCTAAGCAGTCCACTCAGGCATATTTGAAAGCAGATTGGGTTTGGTATTGACCATTAGTGATCTAGATCTGATGGCATCAAGAGAAATTGGGTGGAATGATACCCTTCTCTGTGCTTTTATTCACAATGATTCTCATGAACCCTGGCTTTTAACTTCTAATGAATCTTCAGGACTGTTTCCCCTAAAAGTGCTCATATTAAGTAGATACTGTGTCACAATTGGCCATGTAATGAATTGGGTGCACTGTTGCACTTTTGGTAGACTAAGCCTTAAGCACTCGACAGTACAATGATGACAGGATGGCACATGGGATGTTGATCAACATAAGCTGGCCATTAATTCAACATAATAGGCAGGATCTGCTTGGATAGTGACTTCATGCAGTCTGATTAAGATGGCCGAGTCTGACCATGACAGAAAAGGACCATGGTATCCTCCAAAACTTTGTCATATTTCTTATGTTGGTAGCAGGTTATAGGATATGTGCTCTACAAACCTGGTCCCTATTGTACTGTGAAAGATGGCATCTGAGATGCTTACTGTTGGGGACTTCTCCATTTTCCATGGCTGTATTATGTGTATGAAATGCTTTCCTAGTCAGCCCCAAGACCTGACAGGGGTAGCACTTGAACATATGATTGTCTTTGTTGATTAGCATGTCAACAAATCTTGAAACTTTTGATCACGCTGTTGATGGAGCAGGAGGAGGAGAGTGAAACTCTGGTGACAACAAGTGAAAGACATCTTTGATTGATGCTTGGAAGGCAGTCTTGTCAATGAGATCTAGTCAAGATGATGGCGCTTGTGAGCCAACTTTGTCGTGTCTAGGTAATATGGCAATGCTGATGTCTCCAGTGCAATCTGAGATAAAACTGAAGAAGATTGTCTAAAGGAGCAGATTTGATCACAAAGTGAGTGTTCCCTTTGAGTGACAAAGACATGAGAATGCATTGACACCATATTCTGTGTGTACTGGGGAAGTAAATTTGGCAACAGGTGCATTGAGTAACCCATGGTTGATACATAAAAAGTGTCTTCTGGTTTGAAGCAGGCAAACTGCACGAGGACCTACTGTCTTTCGGCTTAAATGGTAAGATCACTGTGGTAGTGACCTGTTATGATCCGAGATGTATGGCAGAGTCTGGTTTTTATGGAACAGTGCCATTTTATCTTCATGAAATCATGCCATTATTTGTGTTGAGATGGTTAGGGGACATCTGATGCACAAAACTGGTCCATACAGCTGTGTGAGATAATACCCGAGTAGGCTTGGTTTAATCTCAACCATGCCTCAAGGTAGTCGATATAGGCCTACTGTCTTTGGCTTATAATATACGATAGACTGTGGTGGTAAGATATTGTAACTTCAAAACTGTTACTAAGTAAGGCTCCCTTTGCATAGCAAAGACCTGAGTACAAAGTGAAACAACATCTCTTTGGTACTAAGGCACTAAACTGAGCATCATTTGCAGTGAGTGCCTTATGGCACTATGCCAGTTAGGCTGATCCATGAGAGTGCCTACATTATGTGGGCTCAGAAAACTGGACCATTATCTTTCATCTGGTGGCTGACAGTGGATGATTAGCTGTGGTACTGACCCATTGTGATCAGAGCAATATGGCAGAGTCCAATTGTAGTGGAATATCTGATCATAAAGTTGGTCCATACATATGAAGTGTGAGACAGTAACTGAGGTGGTTTGTTTTTATCTTGATCTTGTTCAGTGGCAGGTGATAATGGTGACTGGTGTTGAGACAATGTGGTAAAGAGCCTACTGGTTTTGCCAAGAAAGGTATATAATAATATGATGGTGTGGGAGGAGTCGGAGCTCTCGCTTACTATGATAAATTTGATCGCTATTTTTATGGTTGATGAACCATCTGGAGTGCAATACCCATGGAGAAACCAGTCATTTCCTGCCATGACATCAGTGTGCAAACTGATGTCTTCATCCCTCAAGGGCAAACCTACACTCTATGATATTTTCCTGTGTAAGGGTGCACATGGCAGCCAATACAGGTAGTATATTGGGGCAATGCTATTAATTCTTACAAAGCAAATGCTAAAAATAATCACATCAAATAAGTTGCCTGCGGGAAGGCCAACTTACTACCTATACAAGTGAAAAAGTCACAGAAGCATCACTTATAGTATCTATGATGTGGATACTATCAATAAACTATGCATAGAAAACTTACCTGTAAGTATTAGACTGTGGCTGAACTATATTGCAATATAATTGTTTTCTATAGTATACACATTACATGCACATAAAAATGCACTGAAATGGATTCTATAATATCAATTGTAAGATTCTGTTACCTGTACCAAAGGCTAAATGATGGCCTATACAGGTAAAATCAATAACTATGAAGTGGATGCTAAGTCTAGATTAATACAGAAAACATAGCTGTATCTATCCAACCATAGCAAAAATTACACAGCAATAATATACAAGTTTTCTGTATCACACACCAGACCTGAACCTACTTTTATATACTGCTAATGAAATATCAGGGGGCACTAGCAACCTGTGAAAGTACCTACCGAGGGTGCTCAAGTGTGTGATGGCAAAGTGATGATACTGAAATTTTGCCGTTGAAGAAAGAAAGCAAATAAGAGTTCTAAATTTATAGATACGGCATACTTTCCTTCGAAGAGAACACTCCTGCAACCTGCTTCAAGGTAAAAAACTCCCAAAATATTTGTATACGGATTGTGAGGCCTCTCTATTTGTAGAAAGCATGCTACCCAGCATGAGTGGAAGTAGTTAACTAAAGTATTCACAAGACATGGTGCAAATTCTTGTATCAGTGGGGAGATCACTCTAACTGCACGCAGGTGGGCAAATAACTTTTAGCTTTTCAGCTAAAAAGATTTAGCCCGGGAGGGCTGAATTTGCAATGTAGTAGTAGTTTGCCTAAGGTATTATCATCAGGTAACCTATCTGAAGAAGAATCAGTGTTGTAGTATTTTTTTGTCACCTGAATGCATAATGCAATAGGTGTTTCCATGAAAGAAATTCAAAATGGACCCTCTGCAGCACAGTAAGTTTTTTTTTTTCAAAAAGGCTGAGGGCACACCAAGTGACATTCAGGAGGAGTAGCAATAAAAGATTTTCAAGGTGACTGTCAGATTGGCACATTTGTCATTAGGGTAATCTACACCTCATAAGAAGTATTCAACTGAAAATGCACATCAATATGACCATCTGTTCAGGTGGGCCAGCAATAAGATCATTTGTATGTTGAACATTTTTCTGTATTATTTGCATGTGGAATATCAGATCTGAACCATTTTCATTTGGAACCTTCTACATATATATATATATATATATATATATATATGTCATAATAAGTCTTTCTGACCATTCATTCAGAAAGAGAACTGATAAGATTTGCAAGCTGGCATCCATGGTGGCCATAATAGATATTCACTGTGCACAATTTAATTTAGGACCATTCAGAACTTGGGATAAAACTTTGTGCCAAGTTTCATAACTTTTCTCCAAGTAGTTCTGAAGAAGTTGGATAATGGATATACAATTCGTTGCAGGACTATTGCATAACAAGTCACTGACCAGGAGAGATATAAAAAAAAAAGGTATGGCAAATGCTGGCATGTTAATATTTACCATCAGAAGAAGAATATCAAATAAAACCCTTGGATGAAATGTGTATGGCATCCTATAAATCTGAGAAATTAAATTTAATAGCACCCGACCTGCAACAGAAATTATTACAAAAGCATTTGACTAGACACTGTTACAACAGAAGAAAAAGAAAAACAAACTGACAAGAGGACATTCCCAAATGAAATTCACTGACAAATGGAATTTACCTTATAAAAGCTTTCATCTTGTCAAATCAAAACCTTATGCAAGTCCAAGTCTTAGCATAACCATAAGGTACATTGCATGGCTGCCAGATTATCTTGAGGATTTTGTGCATAAATTTCATTATTCCTTGAGAGTATCATTCTTGCATTCATTTTTTAATGTCCTCTTAAAAGAGAAAACATCACTTTTCATTCAGTTGTGATCTGTACCAATGCCTATTAATCTGGCTTGGGATCATTATTTGCATAATATTTTATTCAATACATCTAACTATATATCTTGATGAACATAATAACAATGCAATATACTATTCCAAAATAAGCAAAGATGTATGTTTTGACTCCATTTATGGTATTTCATTATTAAGAATTTAGACATTATATTTTGAAAAAACTGCCCTTAGCATATGGGTGCTTACATTCAAATGGCAGGTCAGTTTCTCAAACTGTCAAGCTCTAATTAAAAGCTAGCTAAGTGCTAAAGCATATTTTCAATGCCCCAGAGTCTAAGAACATGTTGTTTAATTGAGTTTCCAAAAATACATGGTTTTGCATAGCTAAAAGGAATTATGCACTGCCTTTGTGAATGACAAGATTGCACTTAAATGAATGTGTTGTTTTCTCAACTATAATTTCTAATCAATTAATATTAGTGTCAGAAAGCAAACCAAGACACCAAGTCTAACACAGTAATAACCAGCAGCAAGTAAAGCCTATTAACACTTTCCAGAAAAGGTTAAAACAAGAAATTGAAATATAATATCCACCACAAAGAATGATGCTGTTTCCCAAGCAGTAAATTCTGTGCAAGAAGATGCTATACACGAGGAAACTGTCATGTAGTTAAATTTTCAGGACTTTTCAAACACAATGAAAACCTTTAAAAGGAATTTATTTTCATAAAATTGCAATAACAACATTTAACTCTTGTAATTAGGAATTTACATTTTGGTGGGTGATTGGGAATTGGTTTTGGGATAATCATTCTTTTAAAACAAAATAAAGACTCTTAATGGTTTTGAATATATTTCTAAGGGCCCTTCCTTCTCAACTCCTGAGCAGCTACTCTCCCCTGAAACTAGAGGAATGATTGGCAATATGATCACCTAAATATACCCCTGCCTCTCACTCCTACCTCATAATGGAGACGAGTCAACAAGGGCACAATTCTTTTGAAAATAATGTGAGTAAAATGACTGATTAACATGCAGACCTTCTGATGATGAGCAAATGTACATGGTTTCACAGCAATCCAATACAAACTGGTAGAGTAGCTACACTTAATTTTTTTTTCTGACACTCTGCTATCAGCTGTAACTCAAAAAGAATGATGATTTGGAAGTATGTGTATCTTTAGATGATGACTATAACAGGTACCAAGTAGCCAGTGATCCGTACAAATCTGCAGGACTAGTTATGTTCACAAGATTGTTTTATACATTATACCAGTACATTCACAAGATTCTTTTATACATTACACCAGTACATTCACAAAATTCTGTTACACATCACACCTGGCCCAAAATTAATCAAGGCAATAAATCTATAAAATGTTCATCTGATGATGATCATCATCGTAACATTTCCCATATTTCATGATGTCAAAGGATGATCATAACATTTCCCATTTTTCATGACTATCTGCTGAGATCTGTGACTAGTTGCAGGATTATCATAACATTTCCGATATTTCATGACTATCTGCTGAGATCTGAGACTAGATGCAATCAGAAAACTTTCATACCTCCATTCAGCTGCAAGTTAACAAGGCAATAACTCTTATAAACATGGTGCTAGTACAGAGGTTTGAAGACGTGTGCATCTTCAAGTGATGATCATAATATTTACTAAGTTTCATGGCAATCCACCAAACAAACTCCAGAACTAGCTGCAGTAATGAGTTTGTCAGATACTTCATTAAGCTACAATACAAAAAGGGCATTAACTCCAACAAAAACTGCACAAGCAAAGTGATTCATCGATATGAGTATCTTGAGGTTATAATCATAGTATTTATTAAGTTTCAAGGCAATCCATAAAAAAATTGCATTAAACTACAAGACAAAAATGGCAATAATGCTAATGAAAAATTGTGTGAGCAAAACTGATTTGCTGATACTGGTGCTCTCTCACTGGCTATCATCTCCTTACATAACAGTTTAGTTAGTGCATTTAATATCTGGTCTCTCAACACAAGGAGTCTTTCATAGCAGTGGTCTTTTAAGACAGTTTTTACTGGGTGCATGTCTCTGTCTGATGACCATAATATTTACAAACTTTTATGGTAGTCCATTGAAAACCGCAGGACTTGTAGCACTAATAAAATGATTTCAAATGCTGCATTAAACTATAATACAGGTTAATAACTCCAACAAAATTGCTGCAGCAAAATGATATATTAATATGCGCATTTCCAGGTGACGAACATATTATACTTTCATGACAATCTATCAAATATGGACATGAGGATTACTATATATCCCCACCAGCAGAGGCAGCAGGGGCACAAAAGCAAGAAATAACATAAAAAACCCCACAAATTTATTCTTTTAGAACTGGAAGCTTGCTCAAGTTTAAAAACTGCAAAATTTCCTCATGTATAGCAAATAGGATGCCAACAACATGCACACAAACAGAACCATAATAAAAAAACTCGTGCCCAGAATCAGCTATGGTACCAGCGAGACAAGCCACATGACTGATATACATGAGATTTTTACATGTTCGTGAAACTCTCAGTTTTACACTCCGACTTAATGGCCCAGGTTGATCAGCTAACACTGGACTTGGGCTCCCACTGGAGTCTAAAATGCAGATGGTTGAAATACTTAAAATTTTATTGTTCAATATTTTAAAATTACACTGTATGCACACATTCAACAGTTAACTAAACTGCACATAGCACAGACCAAATCTACCAGAAAAAGCTACAAATATGAAGTCCAGTCTGCTGGCTTAAATTTATTATTGAAATGAAAAGTTAAATATCAATTAGTCTTCAGTATGTTCTACATTGTATGCAGCTTGTTTGATTTTAGGGGCATTCATAGTTATTTTCTAGATTTTATTTCTAATTAAACTCTCATATCTGATCTGTAAACATGGGTTCTGTGGTATGTGATGTCTGGTCTTTTCTGGATTTATTTTCAGTTTTGGGCTTGCAAAAAATGTTTTAACATTGAGATGATGCGAAAACCAATGCCATCAATCTTGCTATGTCTTGCATTTTTCTCTGAAAACAGTGAGACAAAACTCTTATGCTAAAAATAATTTAATTTTACAAACAGCAGACTTGACTTATTGGTGAAGAATGTAAATAATCTGATATTTAATTTAAGAGTTATGGAATTTGGACTACTAACAAAATGTATCCATCCATAGTTTCCTGTACAATATAATCAAATTTGCAAAAACATGAATAATGTTTTACTTCTCCAAGGTAGACAGTGTCTCTAAACATCAAAACCTTAAAGTACTTCTGAAACATTCATTAGAAAAAAGTTATAAAACAAGACACCTGCTTCATTTCAATCAAGACATAGCCAGTATTGAACTTGGTCAATATTTCTGAAATGGTGTTGTTTAATTATTTGTTGGCAATGTGTTTGAATTTTAAAACATTCACATAAACGTGCAGCAAGTGCATTTAACAACTTAGAGCTTAAACCTTGGACATCTTGATTTGGATCCCCACAAATAATGCAAAGTTCCATTTGCTTAAAAAAATCTTTTTGTATTCTCAAACTGCTTCTGTCTGAAGATTTCAAAAAAAGGAATCATTTGAATATACATGGATTAACAAAAAATACTTGAGTCATGTTCTACATACATTTCCTAGTATGTCTGGGAGGATCTTAGTGCACAAGGAGGAAAAGAATTCCCAAAATGGGATTTATGAATGTGCAGTAAGGGTAGCAGTGTACAAGGATGATGATCGTGGAATTAACCGTAATTTCTAAAAATATCTTGCTAAAAAATTATCCAAATACATGCAAATTGCTCATAATAAAGGCAAGCCCACCATCGGATTACTTCATTTTAGGAAATAATCCAAGATGTCAGTCTGGTCATCCTAGTTTAAAATCATGAGAATTGGATGCACAGACTAATACTAATCTCAACATGTGAGAAAACATCACACTGAATAACAAGTACAGTCAGTGAATCAGAATAAAGTATTTAGTTAGCCTCGGATGACTATGCTGTTTATGCCTGACTGGCACGTATCACCATTACATACTCCTCACAGTGGGTTATTCTGAAAGAGTACGACCTGTGAAGAACATGGGAGCAATCACTGCATTCAATTTCAAGATAAGTTACATGACCTAAACCAGTCTCAGCTTAAAGTTGCACTCATCAGCTTGGCTGATGACAGTTTTGGTTCATTTTAACATGAGTAATACAAACTATGGTACATTCCTAAAAGGCAAAATTACATGTTTTTTCAATCTCTTCTATATCTGAGCAAATGAAACTATGACCCCACTCCCAACTAAACTTTCCCACAAAATTTTCAGTTTTAGAGTTGACTCTGAATATACACAAAGAGCCTGAAATAAACTTCTTCAGTACTAGAAAAAGTTCCATAGTTGTAATATAGTCAATCAAAAATGTTATGCAACTTACTAGCATTTCAGAATTATAACTAGCAAAATGCTAGCTTTATAGCAATAATGTTGAGCCCTGAAACAGAGTCTGACTAACAACTGCTGTAGTCCAAAATGCTAGCTTGATAGCAGTAATATTGAGCCCTGAAACAGAGTCTGACTAATAACTGTTGTAGTCCAAATCACTAGGAAATAGCAGCCTTGATACAGTGGTCCCCTTCTCAAGAGGTCATCCCATGATCCAAAACCACCTCGCCCAACACCAAAATTGTATATTTTTCTCTAATTTGTTTCCTTCAAGAAAGGTCATTTTCAGGTCAAGCCATCTTTTCAGTGCAAAACAGAAGGCCTTAAAACAGGAAGACCACAGCACCAAAAGTGTACTAAGAAATGCTTGGAGAACATAACTGTAGAGATTCCTGGAAATAAGTGTTATTTTAAGGATACTGTCATTTACAAAAGGATCTGAGCAATGTGAAAGTCTTGTTAAGATTTTGTAATGTCCATTACAGGTGAGTTGCCAAATGTGAAAGCTTAAAGATGAAGTGTCCCTGGCCAGCTTTTATGTCTTGTATCTGAATATTCTTCTGGTATACATACATTTTTATTAAATTAAAAAAGAAGTTTACACAAACAATATTTTTCTTCATAGATGATAAAATAGTAAATTTTAGTGATCTTATTTGATAAAAACCATCTATTTTCAATTTAGTATCTTACTTTGCATTTATATTTGCCCATTGGATGCAACCAGACTTTGATACGGCTTCGTCTTAAATAAATAATATAAAGGGATAAACAGAAAAAGATGTATATTAAAGTTAATACAGACTTTATCCAAAACAAACTCACAAACCATTCACATCTAATTTAAAGTATAATATGACTACATCAAAATTCTTATACACAATAATGAACCATGAGACATTCTGCACCAAGAGAAGAGACCAATTTAGAGCCAAATACATACATACATTTCAACCACTCACAAATCATCAAATTTACAACATCTAAAGCAAGTTCCTTAGATCAACTAAAGAATAAGAGGGGAAATGTGGATACAATACCAGCAAAAATTGTAGAATCTGCAACAAAAATGAAAATAATAATGAAAATTTCAGTTGATTTTCTAAGTAACTAATACAAATAAAAATAAAACCACATCATTCATTTTTTCATAAATAAAGGACACCAGAAATAGCATAAAACCAAATTTAAAAGGAAATACAGAATGCTGTTCATAAATCTGAACCAAACCAAATGAAATATTTGTCCTCCAGATACCAAACTTGTACTCAATGTGAAAGACATCTAGGGTTTCCTACATTTCAGTACAGGTATTGTCCGAGTCTTTTGGACCTTATGTCATACAAAGTCTAAGTGGCCATCACCAGCATCAAGTAGGTGCTACAAGAAACAAACTGTTGAAATAGCAATCAAATGTATTATCAGTACTTGTACTGGTCATGCTGATTATGTTGAGTAATATCTTAAGATGAAATCAGGTCAGTTTTTGCTTTTTTCACACCAGGCCCCAGTTACACTAAGTATCACACATTTTTTCTTCCCAAACAGAGGTATTTTACATTTCTAATTTTATATTCGTCAATGATTATTATTTTTATTGAACATTCAGGCATACAAAATTAAAATGTACAACCTTATTGTAAATTTTGTGGTATCTTTGAGGAAAATTTGAGGTTTTTCTCAAATGTGGGGTGTTTCTCAATTCTTTTTCTTTTTTACAAGAATATAAAGATCTTCTGCTGTACAATTTTAAAACCAAAGTTCTTTTTATACACTCTAATCTTCATGGTCACCTCTGATACAAATCTGAACATTTTCAGAAGATCATGTCAAATCCTGTGTGAATACAAATTTTTGAAATTTCATGAAACTGGGGCCTGAGCAAGGAATTAGTAAAGCTGTTACTCCCATCAACAGTTTGTAATAGGATGATAAATAATATTTCATGTCATGTTATCTTTTGTAAGAAACATGACATAAAATGCATACAACACAGCTTTAAACCATAGTTTATCTCGTATCCCTTTATATAAGCACTGTGTATCAGCTACAACTAATCTGATTTATCACAATTCCATTTAATCCATTGCTGTTTTAATGCAATGCTGTCAATGGAATAATTTATTGGTGTTTATATAACATGGGGATAAAGCTCAATTTCTTGGATTTTTTTTTATAGAACATGAAATATCCTAATTTACTGGTGCTTATATAACATGGGCATATCTTATTTTATTGACATTTTTTAAAACAGGGCATATCCTGTCAGTTACTGGTGCTTATATAACATGGTCATATACTGATTTATTGGTATTTATATAACATGGTCGTATACTGATTTATTGGTGTTTATATAACATGGTTGTATATGTATTGGTGCTTAAATAGCATGGTCATATACTGATTTATTGCCGTTCATATCACATGGTCGTATACTTATTGGTGTTTATATAGCATGGTCATATACTGATTTATTGGCATTTATATAACATGGTCATATACTTATTGGTGTTTATATAGTATGGTCATATACTGACTTGTTGGTGTTTATACAGGATGGTCATATGTTAATTTATTGTAGTTTATGTAACATGGGCATGCACTGATTTATTGGTGTTTATATAACATGGGTATATACTGAGTTATTGGTGTTTATATAACATGGTCATATGTTAATTTATTGTAGTTTATGTAACATGGGCATGCACTGATTTATTGGTGTTTATATAACATGGGTATATACTGAGTTATTGGTGTTTATATAACATGGTCATATGTTAATTTTTGTAGTTATGTAGCATGGGCATGCACTGATTTATTGGTGTTTATATAGCATGGGTATATACTGAGTTATTGGTGTTTATATAGTATGGTCATATACTGACTTGTTGGTGTTTATACTGGATGGTCATATGTTAATTTATTGTAGTTTATGTAACATAGGCATGCACTGATTTATTGGTGTTTATATAACATGGGTATATACTGAGTTATTGGTGTTTATATAACATGGTCATATGTTAATTTTTGTAGTTATGTAGCATGGGCATGCACTGATTTATTGGTGTTTATATAGCATGGGTATATACTGAGTTATTGGTGTTTATACAACATGGTGATATACTGATTTATTGTTGTTTATGTGACAAGGGCATGCACTGATTATTGGTGTTTATATAACAAGGGGATATGCTGAATTACTGGTTTTATATAATATGGTCATATATTAAATTATTGTTGTTTATATAACATGGGCATATCAAAATTTATTGGAGCTTATATAACATGGACATCTCCTGATTTTTTTAATGTTTATATAACATGGGTTTATGCTGATTTATTGGTGTTTATATAACATAGGAATATCCTAATTTATTGGTGTTTATGCATATTTGTTCATCTGTGCTAATCTTGGTGAGCTGAAGGCATAAATACTCATTACATACTGATGAGCTTCTTGAGGGTGGTGGGGGTGGAATCAGTTTTAACAAGTAACATCAATCAAGAATTTTCAAGCCTGCACCTATTGCTCCACCTGCTTTTCTTCTCCCTTATAAAATCTGTCAGGGAGTGATTCGCTTACACTGGATTCAGTTTTGTTCTCCTAAACTGATTCACATATGGTAGCAAATAATTTTCTTTTTCTGATGCCAAATATGTACCAAAATGATATTTTTATCAACTTAAATGATAAAGCTGTGTTGCATACATGAAAATTATTTTATAAATCCATGATTTTAAAACATGTATACATAATACAAAAAGCTTTTACAACATCTATGTACAAGAATGGTAAATCAGCATAATTTCTATTCACATTTATAAAAATCTTCACTGAAACATTGGAAAACACAGATATACCCAAGTTTCAAATCATATGAATTATTGTATTTTGAAAATCTGCACAAACCAGACATTTCATTCCCAGTTTTGAAATAAAATGCTTTGCATAAAACCAGTGGCAGTGCATAAAGGATTGACATAATAAATAAGTACTCTGTATGCTAGTACTGTATGTATGTAAAATTACTGATAGTGATATCCCTATTTTGTTCAAACTTGTGCTAAATACATGTATTTATATGTTCTTATTTCACAACTGCACTGTTGAATGAACTTCTTTATTTTGTCTAGAGCTATTGTGTGAGGATCTACTCCTGATAATTTCTAGCATGTAAATGATGCTGATTCAAGTTTGTTATATACATTATATAACTGATCAACCGTATTAGAATCAAGATCTCCAACATAATGAAGATCTGACAGGCACCAAAAACAGTTTACTTTCTGTTGATCTTTATAATACCTGGTCCACTTATTTTAAGTAGTATATTAGATAAGCATTTCATTTCTAGTTAGGGTGAGTTATCATTAGTAACCATATGTTATAAATGGCATTTTCCACTTTCCTAAATATGAAAGCCACAATCAAGAGGTCAACATAACATGACTTTGAGTATGTGTCCATCTGATCTGTACTATACTTATTTTAAGCAGATCTCAATTTTAATTAGACTGTACAACTGATTAAAATCAAAACTTACATGTTGCTGTTTAAATTAATGCATATTGCTATTTCTTTTATTAAATGCATACTTCCTTCAAAGAGTATGTAAAAACCAATGTAAACAGGGAAAGTTGACTCACAGAGATAATGTTAACATGCAAGTATGAGATACTGGAACACCAGAACTAACTCCTTCAATACAAAACACAAACGTCTAGTTTTATCAAACAATTCTGGATATCAAGAACCCCAACCCCCTTCTAAAACTGAGTCTCACAAGAAACAAATTCTGTACTTTTCCCACCAACATCTCTCTTCCCCTATCCTTTGAACCTGACCTTTGACCTTTTGGTGCTGAAATGGTGGAATTTTCTGCATCTCTAATGAACAATTCTCCAATATAATAATGATGACAAAATGGGTCTGGATGGCATAGAGATAACAAATTTGCTTTTCACATCTACAGCCCTGGATTTTATCCTCACTTATGACATGTTAAAATACAGTTGGCTGCAAATTAAATGTTGAAGGTTTTTAATTTTTCTCTGGTTCTATGGTTTCCTAAACTTCCAAGACTACATCATGTCATACAGTCAACTCTCATTATAATGACATTCATCAGAACAATATGATTCTTACAGTTAAATAATGAGAAACAGATGTGTTCAATGGAAAATTTGATTTTTTAAAATGGAATATTTGGCTTGAACTCCAACAGCATTTTCCTGGTAAGAAACATGCATATATATCCTTAATATGTTCTTTATAGACACATTGCATTTGGGACTATACATTTTGCAAAAATGTTAAAAGAAAGTATATTAACATGTCTAGAAAAATTAGTTTCAAATGAAGGAAAATATGTACATAAATTGAAGTAGCAGGTAAAGATCTTAAAGTAACACAGTAGTGTGGGGGTGCTCCCCCAATTGGCTACAGGGGTGGCGAAAAGTAGCCAGCTGTCACAGGCATATACACTTGTTCTGTCAGATTAAAACAAAAGCTACTGATAACACCTATCTGCCTTCCACAAATTAACATAAGGTGACTAACTCTATGGTTTGAACCAAACCCCCCAACCCCCTGCCTAATTTTAATTATTTTATCCCATTAGCATGTTCAGCCACTGTTAACATATATCAATGTAATATCCATACTTGTTCCTCATGATGGTTTAGATACTTTACTGATCATTTAACAGCCACTTTTATGTGAAGTTTCTATTCTGCTTCACATTTTGTCTACTTGGATTGAATATGAAGGCTACACTTTTGGTGTCATGCAATGAAATATGTTACATTTTCAGTTCTGATTGGTGATCATTGTTTGTTCATACTTAGGTTAAAACAATACCCACCAATCAGAACTGTAGCTTATTCACAGCCTGACATACTGGAAGCGTAAATACTCAATTTTTACCATAATATTAGGTAAGATATATATATATATATATATATATAAAATCTGATTCATTTTTTTTATTTATACATACTGGTTTGACAATAAGACAAGGAATATAAATCTTTTCAAATTAAATGCATATTCTTTACAATGACAGATTTTTTACTACAACATATTTACTGGAAATGTGGTTGGGCATTATAATGAGAGTTGACTGTATCTGCATCACTGAGTATATGTGCAATCAGCTGTTAGACCCTGACATTCAATTATAACAAAATCAATTAAATACAAATCAACAGAAGGAGGCATTCAGGCTAATTAACCATTATGAAAAACTTCAATAAATATGTACCAATGACAAATGAACATGAGCTTTTGATGACAGGCTGTTTTGTCACATTTTCTGTGTATGTCACACCATTATTTACTTCAGATGACAACCAACCAAACATGACTGACCTTTCAGACTAATTTACACTTTCTCTACCAAAGATAGGAACTATGTCTCTTTAAACTTGATCCAGTCACAATAAGAAAAATAAACATCTAGCTTATATACGTATACATTTGAATTTACTGAAATTATTTTGATGCATAAAAAATATGCACAAATTTGTCCTGCTTTAGCATAAACATAAACCTAACAAGAGGTCCGAGAGAGCTTGAAATTGCTCAACTGGCTTATATAACTTGACAGGTGACTATATCACTAACCAGGCTTGTACAGTATTGTAAGAACACAAACTAGGTAAATGATCTCACAAAATTTATATAATAAGCATGGATTTTGATCATTATTGAACCCATTCAAGATCTTGATCAATATTTTAAGTTTAATCAAGTTTAATCAAAATCAGATCAGAAATGTAGCTGCCAGAGATAACAAGCTCAACCAATCGGATGCAAATTCATCTAATTAACATGCATGGTTCTTGCTCATTATTAAACTTGTCATAGATCTAAATAATATAAGAATATGTTCCAAGTCTGATCATAACTGAATTACCGTATACACTCGTGTATAAGCCCGTTCACGTATAAGCCGACCCCCCCAACTTGACTAGGTAAAAATAGGAAAAATTGCATGACCTGCAGATAAGCTGACCCCCTTTTTCAAGGCTTTATTTTTTCCTAAATTCTTTGGCTTATACACGAGTATATATGGTATATAACAGTGCCTACCGTATATACTCGCGTATAAGCCAACCCCCCAAATTGACTAGGTAAAAATAGGAAAAATTGCATGACCCGCAGATAAGCCGACCCCCCCTTCTTCAAGGCTTAATTTTTTTCCTAAATTCCTAAATTCTTCGGCCTATATGCGAGTATATACGGTATATACGGCCTCCAGTGGGGATAAAAGTTTAGCAGGTCAGTTGCAATATCATCTAACTAGTATACTGTACTGTACTGAATTTATCCAAGATCTTAATGATATAAGCATATTATTTCAAGTTTGATAAAAACTGGATCAGAAATATGGCCTCCTGAGTAGTAACAAGATTAGCCAATAGGATGCAAGATCATTTCATCCAGATGCTGGTATCTTGACTGAAATCCTAATGATATAAGCATATATCGCAAGTTAGATATAAATCAGATCAGAAAAATAGGCCTCCAGTAGGGTAACAAGGTTAACCAATCTGATGAATGAATGATATAAATTCATATTCCAATTCTGATTGAAATCGTATCTGAAGTATGGACTCCAGAGTGGTCATAAGCAATTGTTGATGGACTGATGATGCACAAAGCACTACAATCAATGGACAATAAAAGTCACACAATGAAGAAAGAGATATACCGTAAGCTCATATGGCCTAACAGCCACTACAGTCATAAATTACATAAAAATTTTCCACTTTATTTTGATATGCAATCATTAAATGCCTATCCCCCAAAAATCTCTGACCTGAGGAATCCCTTCGTAAACAAAATAACATCAAAGAAATTTGACATGTGAAAGCAGTGAAAGAACTGATTTATATTGATTCTCCTACCTGGACGAGCTTTCTCAGTAATACTATCTCTCTTATCATTATTCTGTGGTTCTGGAGACAATGGACGATTGACAGGCAAAATTGACAAGTCCGGCTCAACAAAAGTTAGGGGACCTATAAAAAAAGATACAACATAAGTCAGTTGTACATTAATGGATACTGGTAGCAGTTTTCAAGAAGCACAAAGAAAAAACATAAGAAAAAGTCAGGACTAACAAAAGTTTAAGAACTTGTGAAAGATATGTACTGCAAATTCATTTATTTTAACTGGATACCAAATTTCTGTGGTTGTTGTGAAAAAATATTAAACATTTTTGTTGGTGCTTAAATTTGCAGATTCAGAAAGGATTCCTAATTTTTCCACCCAAAGATAATTTTTTCTGTGATTAGCAGCAGCCACAAAATCCACTAAAAAAATTGGTATCCTACAAAAATTAATTAATTCTGAGCTTATGCTTTAGTAGATTCATGACAATGTAAATGTCGACAAAACTGACCTGTTCTTTTAACCTTTCCCTGCAATATTCATAAAGGCCTAGTCCAGTATGCAAAATAGGTATTGCATTGCATGCATTTTGAGTATTTAATCAGAATATATATACTTGCTTATAAGTTGGATCAAACACAATATACTGATCTGCTGTCATATAATGCACAGGCAGATCAGGGTCAATTTTGTTTGTTCTACTGATTACTCCAAATAAACGGCATAGATTCAGATCTACCAACATTTTATGCAATGGCAGATCTGGATCCATGAAGTTTACAGCTGGATCCAACTTGTATGCAATTACAGACAATATGTGGAGTACTGTGCCCTAAATAAAAAAGGGTAATATGTCTATAGTTCTGATGAACAGATGTCATCCAGTATAGATACAGCAAGGACAACCTATCTGAAGGATATGATTATCAGTGTTCCATGTAGGCAGGTCCACCCCAACACTGCATGTTCCTTCCCTATTTCCTGCCTTTAACTTGAACCCCACCACTATTTAATTTTTTTTAAGTGACATAATGTGGTTTTTTTTCTTGTCTTTGTACCATGTTATTCAGTGTGAGGTCGGGAATAGACTTTGCTAAGTACCAATATGGTGTGCAAAATCTGTGATTTCCCATACATTGATAAAAAAAAAATTATGTAGATGAAAAATGGCATTATTTATCGAGAATGGAATAAAAAGAATGTGCACATGGAATATGGTACCAAATGGTGACCACATACATGTGGACAGTTAATGAAGTTTGTGTTTTCAGACTTTTATCATGAAAGCATCAGAAATAAGGTAAGTCTTATTTGCTAATGTGCCTTTTGTAGTGCTTCATTACATTTTACTGTATTCAGGTCTTTATCTTCAGCACTTATTATTAGTTTGTGAAAGGACATCCTACAATGATACTGTCTTCGATTAGAAGATACTTATTATTAGTTTGTGAAAGGACATCTTATAATGATATTGTCTCCAATCAGAAGATACTTATTAGTTTGTGAAAGGACATCTTACAATGATATTGTCTCCGATCAGAACCGATTCTGACAATCAGCTGCTTTGACGAAAAGATTGATTTTTTTATATACTTCAAAATATTACCGAAAATTGTAATCTACATGCAGTTAGAAAACCCACTTTGTACTAATTTTGTTTTCGCAAAGCGAAAAATGATTCATTTCCAATTTGCAAGCATTCTGACACACATAATGCAACCATGAGCTCTTGATCAGTGGTCAGAAGACAGATTGGAGAGTTTTTTAAAAATATTCTTTTCCCCATTTATAATTCACATTGCTTATAGTGCTCATATTTTAGTACATTTACAAAAAAATGAAACTACATTATATTTGTATTTTTACAGTATTTACTTTTCATGTACCTTTTGTTTGTGACACATGACTGATTAGTTCAACAATGTCCAAACAATATGTTTGACCTTCAGTATTTTTAACATTTCTTGTACTTACATTGTAATAAAATTGTATTTCTTCTTAATATTCAGTACTATTTGAAAAATATGAAGAGACTTTAAAAATTTAAAAACACATTTTACGTAGTATGCTCTGAATTTTATCTTTTACACATTCTTACAGATTCAAATTTGGGTAATCAGAACTGACAGACATTATTCTGAACTTTTCACTAGACAAAATTTATACCATAAATTTACCTTCCAAAAAATTTCAGACACATTAGATGTATACAGCCAAATTTAAAAACTGGTTCTTTGAATTTATGATTTACCTGTAAGCAGTGCAATGATGTATGAAATATGATATTAAAAAACTTTCACACAAAATACTATTATCGACCCTACTGCTGGTGGGCTATTGCTGCCCACTATGGATATTTGTATGAAACAATTCTCTAAAAACAAAAGAACCTTGTGAGTAATATGTGCTATATTACTAATAAATAGTTTATTATTTTGTGTAAAATTCAATAAAAGCTTTTAAAAAGTTACTGTTTGTATAGTACCTTCGTATCCCCACTGATGTGAAGCTTGGAAAGAGAAACATAAATCATAGTTTCATGCACAGTAGAAAGAACAAGAAAGCAGAGATTAACAGTTATGAAAAACACCAGGCAGATGTTGTTTTTTTTTTTAAAAATACATGTAGAAATAAAAGACATTTCCTGCCATGTTCAAATTAATATCCTTACATTGCTCATAGATCAATAAAAAATGTATGAATATTGATGACATCTATAAGGTCATGGGCAAAAAAATATATAAACTTGACAAGATTTTTTTGGATAACTATATTTAATATGAAAGTACAGGGTTGTTCATATATTAATATAACTGAGAGTCCCACCAAGAGTGCATGTTATCTGCATAGGAATTTTCAAAAAATGAGGAGTTCTGGATTTTACACATTTTTTCAGAGTGTTGAGTATATTAAGCACAAGACATTAGTTTCTAAACCCATTAACAAAGATCCTCTCTACATGTACTATCAGAGTGCAAAGATGCGGTCCAGATTACAAGATACTGGTGAAAAGGCTTTGCGTTCCAAATGCTATATTGTACTCCACAGCTCTAGATACGCAAAACATTTGTATATTTTATGAAAACAGTTCTAACCATTTAAAAAACTGTTAATGCATTTAAATTACACAAAAAATTTAAATTTTATGTACTTAGCTCGAAGTTATTAGCATATTGCTCCTGCCATAAGCTCAGTCCATGGTGTATGATGGCACATTCAACCAACATAAGCACAGTCCATGCTGCATGATGACACATTCAACCAACATAAGTATAGTCCATGCTGCATGATGGCACATTCAACCAACATAAGCACAGTCCATGCTGCATGATGGCACATTTAACCAACATCAGCACAGTCCATGCTGTATGATGACACATTCAACCAACATAAGCACATTCCATGCTGCATGATGGCACATTCAACCAAGATAAGCACAGTCCATACTGCATGATGACACATTCAACCAACATAAGCACAGTCCATGCTGCATGATGGCACATTCAACCAACATAAGCACAGTCCATGATGCATGATGGCACATTCAACCAACATAAGCACAGTCCATACTGCATGATGGCACATTCAACCAACATAAGCATAGTCCAAGTTGCATGATGGTAACATAAGTACAGTCCATGCTGCGTGACGGTACATTCAACCAACATAAGCACAGTCCATGCTGTATCATAACTATGCTACTGGTTTAAGTCTATGCTGCATAACGACACATTCAACCAATATAAATTATGCTACTGGTTCAAGTCCATGCTGTATGATGGCACATTAAACTGATATAAACTATGCTATTGGCTCAAGTTCCAGATGTCTCTGAGAACACTCACTTGAAATTGTGCCATATAAACAAATTCACCATGAACTAGTCTTGGTCAAAAAGCCATTTGATACATTCAAAGACTCTAATACAACTGACAGTATTATCACAGCATTAACAGCGTAACAGACACAGTGCCTACTATGAGAAAATAATGAATTTCCTGTGTCTGAAAAAATGAGAAAATAAATATCGATTTCTTTTCACCTGGTTGAGTTAAAATACTAAAATTTTACAAATACAACATCATTTCTATTCGGCTGAATTCAGGTTAAATTTTTGCCTGCACTTTACATTTAGGGACTGACAAAAGACATAACTGTGCAAAACTATGAATATTAATGAGCATCAAATAAATTTTATTTTATTTAAATCTTAAGGGAGTGGGGTGATGTAGGGGTGGGGGGAGGGAGCTGTCACTTTTTTTTAAGGAATACCACCAATAGAAAAGAAATGGGAATTAAGATTATACAGGACAAAAAGAGGTTCAGCTCTCACCCCTGAAAAGCAAATTTTGAAGTAAATTGTGTTTCTCTTGAGAAACCTTATCCAGTTAAATTAACACTAGGATATTAGCCTGCTACCTCACAAATCCAGCCCTACTAAAATACGAAAATTGTAATTTCCTGTGAATCTTAGACAAAGGGGAATAACTCTTGCCCATTACCTCCCCTGCCACTACCAGGTGTCGCTAGCTTTTATGCTGAGTTGATACTAACTAGGATGCTCAAATGGCAGGGTAGTTTTGAGGGTTATAAAGTACTGTGATCACGCAAGTATTGTCAGAGAAACATAATTTACTCTAAAATTTGTTTTCACCTTCAAATACATTCAACAATCACATTAACGTTAGGAGAATAGGTAATAAGAGGAGGGAATGCTGAACATCCGACCTCTACCTCTGTTATCCTTCTTGGGAATGATGGCTGGATCCTCCATGCTAATGACAACCAGTTCTCCTTATTACAATAAGCAATACAGCCTAGGGTCACATGATCTGTGACCCCTGCATATGGTTAAGAAGTTCATTATTGAAATCTTAGCTACAAAATTTCACTGGCAAATCCAGTGAAGTTGATAGGCTGTGTTGATTGTTTTAATTGGGTTTGGTGGTCATCTGGGCTGCCACCACTGAACCTACCAGATTCAAAGTTTGCCTCTGTGAAGTTAAATCTCAGAGATAAAACCTCGAGAAGGTTGACTCTTCACGCAGCCAACAGCTTCTACTTTGTCTCGGATTGAAACATTATGTTCAAACGTGAGTCTCACAGAAATGACTCTAATCTCATGAGCTGTAATCTTCATGAGGCAACTATGATCTTGTAAGACCTCTGAGTATGCTGAGCATATAATCCATTTCAGCCATGAAACAAGGGCTTGAGGGGTGCTATCTTGCTTCCCCGCTTTCATCTGAAGAAAAAGGCACTCACATGTGTCATTACTTTTCTCTCTGTGTTTCAAAAAGTGTTTGAGTGTACAAAGAGGATCCTGCATGGCTGCTGTTCTTGACCTATGTATGAAAGAAAGTGAGTGAATGATGATTCTTTGATTACTGACAGATAGTAACCTATCTTTGGCTACAAAGCCCAGTTGTGTTAAGAGGACCATCAAACCATCCAATCTGAATTGAAGATAGTTCGTGTCAATGGACAGGGCATGTAGCTCGCTCACCCTGTATGCAGAAGCTAAAGCTATCAGGAAACAAATTTTGTCTGATAGTAACTTTAGCAAAGTGTGAGCTAAAGGCTCGAATTCATTTAAATTAGTCTTGTTAAAGCCCAAGACAGATTCCATTTTGGAAACAGAGTAAAGGATTTTGGTAGATAGAGATAAAATTGGCTAAAAGATCCAATAGATCTTTATCATGCCTGGAATCACATCTACCATGATGCAGGAATATGTCTGATATAATGGGTAGCCTTTGATAGTAGTTAGGGCCAACTGTTTTTCCTGAGAATAAAGTCGACCAGTTGAGGATTCAACGGCCTTCAAAGTGGATGGCCTTACTGCAGGTTTCATTTGTTTGTCTCACAAGGCTGTCCAGACAAGAGCCAAGCATGAAGCAGATTATGGTCTAGGCAAGGATGGAACACCCATGACAGTGGATGCTTCAGAAGATTTGGGTTGGCTGGAATCTTCCTGGGCAGATCTATCACTAGATCAAGTAGATTGGTAACAGGACTTGTCCCATCTGAGAGGAGTTATCAGAATCATCTTGCATTTCTGACCACGTAACTTCTAGATTATTGTTGGTACCAAGACCACAGGAGGATAGGCAAATGCCCACAATCCCTCCAAACTGATTGACAGAGCATCCACAGCCCAAGCTTCTGTGTCTGGAACTGGAGAAACAAAGCTGGGCAACTTGTGACTCCACCTTCTTGCAAAAAGATCGATCATCAGACGCCCCCGAAGTGTGCAGATCCAAATACAGACTGATTGATAGAGAGACCATTCCATGTGAAGAACCTGACCTTTCCAGGATAGAGTGTCAGCCAGGACATTAAGTCTGTCAGGAATGTATCTGATTTGTACAGTGATATGGAGATCATCACACCAATGTAGAAACTGCCAAATCAGAACACACAGGTCAGGTGGTTAGGTGCTTTCTGTTTGAGGAGGTAGCTCACCACCACAGAGTTGTTGGACATAATGAGGACCTGTTGGTCTAAGAGTTGATCCTTCCAAAAGTCAAAGGCATTGATGACAGCCTTCATTTCTAAAAGGATGATATGAAGAGGCCGTTCTCCTGGCTCCCACATGCCTATGACGGTAGTGAAGTCTGGCATTAGGTGGGCACCCCAACTGTACATATTAGCACTGGTACATATCGTTGTTTCCACTTGGGGCTTCTACTGCAGGATCCCCGTGATCATCTAACCTCAGCTGCACCACTAACGCAGGAATGATTGTATCTTGGGCGTGATCATGATTGTTCATTTAGGGGACTTGAAAAGGGGTGCAATTGTGCTAGCAATGTCATTTGTAAAGGACACATAAAAAGACCACCAAGTGGGATCAAGTCTATTGATGCAATGAATAATCCAAGGATTTGCAAGAACTCTCTGGCTGAAATCCAAGTTCTGCTGGAAGTGAAATCGGTGAGTTTGATGATCTTTATTATGCAAACATGAGGAGGCCGTACCAGATTCAGGTTAGTGATAAACTACACACCCAGATGGACAAAAGCTTGGATGGATGGAGGTCTGACTTTTACCAGTTCACCAGAATGCCTAGATAATCTAAATGGGAGAGAAGATCATTTCTACTTTGGAGTAGAATAGAATTTACTATATGTTTCTACAGGAGATCATCCAGGTAGGCTGCTATCACTGTAGATGAAGTCGATGGGAACAGGCTGACAATGCAATCCATAACCCTGGTAAAAACTAAAGGGCTGATGTCGAAGCCAAAGAGTAGGACTTTGAACTAATAAACTATGTCGCGTTAAGCAAAACTGAGAAATTTCCATGATGCAGGGTGCATAGGGACATGAGAATATGTGTCAGTCAGATTGGGAATGACAGCATACTTGTCCCGTTGGATGGAGAAACTGAATGATCTGGCCATCTCCATCCTGAATTTCAGTGGCAAAATTAATTGGTTGAGACAACTCTGGTCGATGATCAGCCTTAAACTGCTGATTGCCTTCCAAATAAGAAACAGCCTCGAATACAAGCCTAGAAATTATGATTTTTGCACAATCTGCACTGCCTGTTTTTCGATAAGTGACCGTATCTCTTGTTGTAGAAAGGCATCCTTCTCCTGATCTGATGTTATGTGTGTAAAGAGGGGAGAGGAGGAAAGGGGATGGGGTTGGACAAACAAAATCCTAAGTCCCTCTGAAATGACCTGGATCACCCAATCGTTTGAAAGGAATAGATGAATCCAGTGAGACTGAAACTGCAGGAGTCAATTTTGTTTAGGTAGCAGAAATTTCATCGGAATCCAATGTAACATAGTTAAATTAGACCACTGGTTGTAGTAATTTTAATGTTAGGATTGTGTTTCTGAAGAAGGGATGTTCTTTCACTGTAGATCTATGTAGGCTTGGTTGAATCTGTAAAAATAGCAGTTACATGGTCACCGTGTTTCTTGACCAATATACCATATTACTGTTTTTGCGTTATAAGAGCTGGATTCGGTGTCCAAGTTATATGCATAACAAATGTAGTTTTTAAAATAAATAAGGTTAATTAACATATAATAATGTTTTTTTCACATGTGTATACCTGATCACTGAATACTGAATACTGGCAAATAGCACAGATCATATTAAATAGTAAACTGGTTTCAGAATTTTTAAGTAGGAAAAAAGTTAATCTTGTGTATGTTCCACATATAACGGTGTCCAATTATGTATGTTTGTTATGTGTCAAGTTACTCCTTTATGTCAGGTTTCACAGAAAGCATCAGTTAAAAATTTTGTGAAATGAAATGTTGTGTATTATTATACTTATTTGTGCCTATATCCATTTGTATTTTGTGCAAAAAGAGGACACCAAGTTATACACGCAACTTTTTCAATGTGTTGTTTTACTTGTCATGTTTAAGTCAAAATATTAATCTCTGAGGTCAGTTTTATAAATATTCATTAAATATAAGCTCAAAGGTATGCAACCAGTGCATAAAAAATGTTGTTGACATATATATTCAATTTTTGGCACATATGTAACACTTTTGGGACCTGTGATCACCGCCAGGCACAAAGAGAAGAAAAGACTTTTGTAATTACAAGATTACATGTGTTTAGAGTGATAATGGCATTTGCTTATGATCAGAAAAAGGGAACATGGTTAATAATATTTCACAAGTTATATTAATCCGTTTGATCCTGTTTAATTTAGTATTACTTGAACCCTCCAAGCTATCAGTATTCTCAATGATTTGGTTCTCCTTCAAATACATTCCCTAATCTTAATAATATTAGGATATAAGTCTGCTACCTTGCGAATCTAGCCCTACCAAAAGATGAAAATAGTCTTTTCCTGTCTATCTTTATATAGACAAAGAGCAATTACTCTTGCTCATTATCTCCCCTTTCCACCATCAGGTGTTGCTAGTTTTCAAGCTTTGCTGCTGTGCTGATAACAATATACATTTTACCTCTAACAATCCAAGCCATCTTAGTTTTAAAATTGGACCATCCTACATTAAATATAGATTTGTTGTGTTAGACACTCATTCTTACACAGATTGTATGCATTATTTAAATTTTTTTTTCCAAATCTGAGTGACTTTGTCACATTTATGAACTTCGTCTATTTAAGACCATGTTACAAAACGCAATCGTTGAATGAGTTTTGTCATATACTAGTTAACGCGACACTGACTATTTTTGCTTACTGCGTTAGTAACGGGGGTGGTATTATCAAGTTAGTAACATGTTGAATTACTAATTTTGATTTGTGTTTCTCTTTTGTTGTTTCAATGGAAATGTCAAATGAATGCATGAAATGCAAAAAGTTCTAAGCAAGGAAGACAACCATGACTCTAGTATTTATTTCCCTCACTCGCATCCACACTTCTTTTACGACTCATTGGGAGAGTGTCCCCCTAATTTTAGGCTGCCCAGTGGGTGTAAGTCCCCCAGCATGTCCAACCATGGCTTTCGAGCCTGTAAGTCCAGATGCAAAAATTGGCACTCCTCTGATCGTAGTAACATTTGCTTCCGAATATAACAACTTTGGAACTCCCCAGACACGAACAATGTGCATTTTCTTGTAGTCAAATGGCAATATCTGTGCATGTTTTGATGATGTAAGGAAATCTCATGTGCTGCAGTTGTCATGTTTAGAGAACTATCTGAGTGCCACAATAAAAGGGCCCCATGTGAACCAATGGATTCCACATTTAATGTTCCAGACATGAATTTCAGTACATTGAAATTATGACTTGTAGTTTCAAAATATGAACCTTTATTATGGGCTGTATCTGTGTAATAAAAAGGTTTTAGCACGTTTTAATATCTGTGGGCTATTATTTTCTTCCTGGTGTCTTTGTTTTATTATATGGGACAATAAACAGTACACGGTTTGGTGGACATAATTATATACATGACCTATATTTCCGGGTCTTAAAGTTTGTAAAATTTTAAAGGTATGTTTTTCTGGCCTTTGATTATATATTATTTTGTCTTTAATAAGTTCATAATGATATATTTTGTTGCTCTTAACTTTGCTAAAATTACATACAGCTGCTTCAAGGAAAGTGATGATGATGTAACAAAATGGCAGTATAAAAATAGCTCACATTTTCGAATTATTTTGCTCTCATCTAGGAATGCAAAAATTATGATTGTGCCTGCTGAAGGTATCTTAATTATTACTGCATTTATATATCTACATCTGGTTGCTCTAAAGTCAGTCAGTAGCACAGGTACCCATGATCTTGGCCAAGCACCATTATAACTTAACAGAGAATCCATTCAAAAAGTCATAAACTAGTTAGAGAAAAATATTTAAACAATTACATTTGATAAAGATTTTTGAATGAAATGGTTCTGTATTATCTTGAAGTGCTAAGATGTCAAACTATATCGAGGAAAGTGGCCATTCTTACTAATCAACAAATGCCTGTTACAAAGTCTTAGACTGGTTTTGAAAGGCAAGGCCATAAGAGCTATACATAGAAAGTACCATATTTGAAACACAAACCAATCTTTGTTACCAAGAGTAGACTGTGTTATTTTGAAGGATGAAATCTGAAATTGATGTACAATTTTTACTGCAGTACAAAAATGAAGCCATAACTAATTTACCAAATGGTTATGCCCAGTTCAAGGAAAAACCCATAATACAAATCTTTGCTATTTTAAAATCTTGGTTATAAACAGATTATCAATCTCTTATTCAAAGCAGAATAATGAAAATGATCTGGATGGGTTTCACAGTAAGATTTACATTTAAAACAAAGAGACATTACAAACCAGTCAGGTTTTATTCCAATTTAATACAGTTTATAAAGAAATTCATCAATAAAGAATGAGGCAAACTTCCAAATCAAACAGAGCGACCCACCAGGTTAGGTGTTAAAGATACAGCAGTGCTTAAAATCTAACTTGATCATATCTCTGATATTAAATTATCACTGAAGAATAGGAGAAAATCTTTTCATAATAAACACAAATTTAATGCAAAAATGTGTCACAAGGTTTTGACAGTAATCACTACAGTGTAAAAGTCAATGTGTTCACTAAATACAGATTTGAATAGAAACATGGATGCATGATAAAACAAACAGGGAGAAAGTTAGTCTGCTAATATCTTAATATTAAGTAGTATATTCTTATTTCATTCACAAATCCAACTAGTGCCAATCTTACCTGGTTTTACTGTTCCTGTGCCTTTTGCATTAATAAAAGTCTCAAGCAATTTCTGTGTAGTTAAGTCATCTGAACTCTTTTTAAATTCTTCCTGCGCCTGAAAAAATTAAAATTAAAGTCATCAAATTGTTTTTATCTTTATTAGTTTTCTATTATATGCTTAAAAAAACAGCACACAAATGCACATAAATCCAATACACATATATTTTTGATGATGTAAGAACATAACTATGTCTCAAAATGCTACCACAGGTGAGACATACTATGTTTCACCACAACACAGGTGAGACAACCTATGTTTCACCATGCTTACACAGGTGAGACAATAAATGTCTCACCAACATGTCAGTGTGAGGCAGCAAATTGTCTGCCATTTCACAAAAAGTAGTGGACATAGTATTCACTCTGCTATACATCCATCACTCTTTTGTTTCTGTTCTATAGCGTATATACTCGCCTATAAGATGATTCCAACTGCAAAATGCAAACCCAGATCTGCCAACGCATAAAACGGCAGCACATCTAGGTCTATGCAGTTTGTTAGGAGGAATCAGTAGAATAAGCAACACAGATCCTGATCTACATTTGCATTATGTTATGGCAGATCAGGATCTATGTTGTTTGCAGTTTGACTTGTCTTATAAGTGAGTATGTACGGTAACTTTAAAGTGATGAAACTTCTTATACTAATATATCATCACTAAAACGAGTTGTAAATCCTGTATTCAAGGTTAAAGTTACAAATCAATATTTGATAATTAAAAAAATATTTAAAAAATCCCTACTTTCCTTTACACTCTTTAGAGCCATTTGAGATGAATGGACTGAACTTGGTAGATATATATCACACCAAAGAAACGCGTTGCATTCCATATTTAGGGTTCTATCATCAAGGTCAAGGTCACAGATACAAGACATTAAGTTTTCTATCATTTTCCTTTTTTATTGTATAACTTAAGCACTGTTTAAGATAAATGGATTAAATTCAGTAGACATATCATTACCAATAGGTGTGTCATATACAACATTTCAAAACCTACCTCATAGGTCACAGACCAATATTTTTTGCTTTTTCTGACTCCGCTTCACAATTTAAAAGCTGTTTTGCAGTTTGAGTGTAATAATTCATTAATATGTATAAGCATCATGACATTTCTGTGAGAATATAACTACACTACCATAACATCTCACTATATACGGCACCACAAGTGTGACAATGCATCGATGCAGTAGGTAATCTATAATGATATACTTCAGTTCAAGTTCAGGAAAGAAAGAAAACTGAAGAGCATTATGTTTCTTCAATAAAAGTATTACAGATTTTGTTACTGTATTTTGATGTATTATTATCTATCTAAGAGTCATTAGTTATCAGACTGGTACTCCACCTCAGCGAGAAAAACTACCATTCTTAATGACGATACATCAAGAAAACATTTTTGGTCAGATATGGTTATATAAAATGATGAATAAATAATTCTGAACATTAATAACAGTTATTGAAAATTCAGGTATGAAAGATAGTTTGAAGATTTAATGTCAATATCAAATAATTTCTGATAACATGAAGCTTTCTTAAGGCCAAAAATAGCTTACAAAACATTAAACAACTCCTCAGCTGTACATAACACTCCTGTTTGAAAATATTTGGGGTTTTAATGGTCAGATATTTATAAAAACATAAATAAATTTATAAAAAGCATAAGCATATATGCAAAATGGTCATGATACAATATATTCAGTAAATACTAGTAACCTTGCCACAGTGACACAGGAAGAGTCTGTATCATAGTATATTTTGTATCATTACTCTTGTATCAAAATATGCATTGTATCGCCACTCAAGTATTGTGATATATATTGTAATACATGTATTAACACTGCAGTTTCAAATGTAAAATCATGTATCCATTCAGTGTGGAGATTATTTCATATTAAATATTAGGATGTGAAATAATGCCTCATCTATAAGACTGTAGCATCAATCAACTCCTTTTTATTCATCACCAATCATACCACCCTGTGCTTCTGACATTCTTTCTGTACATTCAGTTCATCATCAGTAGGTTTGTACTAAAGCATAATTCACATTCATATTAATTTGTCCTGTTTAGCTATTTTTCACTTTAACCACAGGAGTGTACAAACAACATAAAGAGTAAATAAACACACAATGGACATGAAAGGAAAACATATTTCTGTCTTACTTCTGCATTCAAAAGCATTTTTCAGTGTAGTTTAAACAGCTGACTTTGGTTACTGCTATAGCTAATCCTGAGACAGACAAACATCAATTGGCTAGTTGAGGTAATGTGGTGTTAACAGGGGCTTAGAAATGGGGTGCATACAGCACAGTGGCTGATAGCTATCAGAGTGGCAAAGTATGAACATCATTCTACACAGAAAGCACATTTTTTACATAAATTATGTTTCTCTGAGAATACTTCCCCAATCACATTTAACATTAGGGTTATAAGCCTGCTATTTCCTGAATCCAAACTATAAAAATGATCAAAAATTTGTCTTTTCTATCTAACTCATACAGACAAAGGGCAATAACACTCACACATTAATAAGGATGCTCACATGGCGAGGTGATTGGGAGGGTTTTAAAGTAATGTAATTGGTTAAGTTTTCTGAGAAAAACATAATTTACTAGAAAAATTTGTTTTCTCCTTCAAATAGGTTCCCGATCACATCAATGTTAGGGGAAAAGTAATTGAAAGAAAAAATACTAGCGTCTCATCTATACCTTGAGTATCCTTCTAGGGAAGAAACATTAGATTCCCCATGTGAATGATAACCCACTCTCCTACTTAAAACAAAACAGCAAATGGTCACATGAACTGTGACCACTCTATCAGGTTAAGATGATGATTGAAATCTTTTTACTGGCAAAATTCACTGGCAAATCCAGTGAAACTAAGAGGCTGTGTTAGTGTAATTGTGTCTGATGGTCATCTGGGATGCAGTCATGGAACTCACATGATATAATTTTTGTCTCTGCTAAGCTAAATCCCCAAGATAAAAACTGGAGGTTGACTGCTTGCCTACTAACAGCTCTATGATTATCAGATTGAAACACTGTGTTCGAACATGAAGTTTGCAAGCACCACTCTAATTTTATGAACTGAAAATCTCATGAGGCAACTCTGATCTTCTGAGATATCCAAGTATGCTGAGTATATAAACCACTCATGCCATGATGATTGGGCTTGGGAGGTGTCTTGCTTTCTTGCCTTGTGTCACAAAGATCACCGAACCATCCAATCTGAAGATAGTTCAGGTGCACTGAAAAGGCATGTAAATTGCTCACCCTGCATGCCGACACTAAAGCTTTCTGGAAACAGGTTTGCATGATGAAATCTTCAGCATGGTCTGGGCTAATGGCTCATATTTATCTGGAATGGGCCATGATAAGATCCAGGACAGATTCTAGTCTGGATCCAGAGTTGAAGATTTCAACCTATTCAGACCAAAATTAGCTAATAGATCTGAAAGGTCTTTATCATGAACAATATATCTTCTGCCATGATGCCTGAATGTGCCAGATATCATGGAGCAGTAGCCTTTGATTGTAACTGGTCCCCACTTTTTCTCCTCATAGAGCCAGTGAAAAAGTCAGCAAGATGACGGACTGTGGCACTCAATGGGATGATGTTATTGACTCAAAATTCTTCTGAAAACATGCCCCTTTCCCTCATAAGCACTCAGAATGAAGGCCTTCTTGCTCTCAAGATTTCCTCCACAATCAAAGATCTAAATTCTCTCTCTTGCAAGGCTGTCTTGACAAGAGCCAGGCGTGAAGGATAAGGGCTGGGCAGAGGTGGAACACCTGCAACTGTAATTGTTTGAAGAGATCCGGTTTGGCCATAATATTCCGGGAAATGTTTTTTGCTAGATCGAGTAGATCATTGACCCAGAACTTGTCTCATTGGAGAAGGACTATGAGAATAATCTTGCAATACTGACCCTTATTTTCTGTATTCATTTGGATATAAAGACCAAAGGGGAGGGGTAGACAAATGTCTACAACTCCTCCCAATCGACTGACAGTGCAACCATGGCCCAAGCTTCTGGGTCCAGAACAAGTGAGACAATGGTGGCTCATTTGTGGTTCCATCTTGTTTCAAATGGTCAATTCCCCAAGTACACAAATTCAATCAAAAACCAATACATGAAGGAATCATTCTGTATGGATAACCTGACTCTTTCTGTGGAGAATGTTTTCCAGGACACAAAGTCTGATGGGAATGTGTCTGATTTGTATCTCATTCTGAAGCTGTTAGCACTGGCAAAGAAACTGCCAAACAAGCATGCATAGGTGAGGCAATTTGGTGCCCTCCAGTTTGAGGAAGTAAGTCACCACTACAGAGGTATCCAACATAATCAGGACAGATTTTTTCGCAGAGAAATGAAAGACCTTTATGATAGCCTTCATAGAGAAATTCATGTGCTGCTGACCATATCTGAAGTCTGGCAAAAAAGTAGGACCCCATCTGGCATGTGAACAAACAGTCACTTCAAGCTGGGGCTTCTCCAGAGGAATTCCTGTCACGAGTCAACTATGGTTGCATTACTGACACAGGAATTTGTGATATTAACCTTTTGACTAATGGACTAGAACAGGCCACCACCGAGTCAGCAAAGACATTTGTAATCGGAGGATATAAAGGCAGCCCAGCAGGATCAAATCTGCTGCTGCACTGAATAACCCAAGGAGTTGCAAGAACTGTCTTGGTGAAATCCCCACAAAAGCTGCTTAAAAACTGAGGTACACTTCCCCTTTGTATCATAAATACTTGAAGGACTTTTAAAATCTGCATGGTCATCACCCTCTTTCTTTGCCTTCATGGACTTCTGCAAAACTCTAGTCTATACATACTCTCTCAGACCCTATGGCATACACACTGCATTGTACTGATGAAGTACATTTTGCATGAGTCATCTGACTTCCTTAGTCTTGAACTTGTTGCAGTGATTACACTTTGTCAACAGATTTCACTGAAATGAGAAGATAAAACAGAATACAACAAAACATATCAATAAACAATGCAGCATGTTAACAAGTCACTAAAACAACACCTGTTACTAACTGGGTGAGCGAACAATAAGCAGAGTGCACAAAACCATGAATAACAACATGTATCAATGATAGTGTGTTGGGGCCATGTGGTCTAAAAATTGCCAAGTCCGAGAAAGTGAAAGAATTTCACAAAATATTCGCACAATTCAACATATATTTATCACCTGTTCAGCAATGAATACTAATCCCAATAAATCCAAAATCATGTAAAGATGGTTCTAAATTAACACAAATTTGGCTTTGAATTCACAGGAAGTATCTCGTACAATGTTGTTGTGTGGAAACAAAGCTTAAAAACTAACAATGCCTAGTGGTGGCAAGGGGAGATAATGGGCAAGAGTTATTGCCCTGTTTTTATATGAAAAAGAAGAAAAAATATATTTTTAACTAGGAATTGATTTGGGAGGTAGCAGGCTTATATTCCTAACATCAATGTGTTAAGGAATGTATTTGGAGGAGAATTTTGGTCCTTAATTCAATTAGAAATTACATATTATTATTACATAACAAATAGTGAACTCTGATTAACACTAGAAAATTCCAAAAATAAATTATTACTTTCAAGTAATTTTTGTAAATTTACTACATGACTGCCATTGAATTTGACTGCTATATGATTATTATTCAATAATTCTTTATAAAGCCACTGCTATTCTCAGCCAAACTGCCCAAGTACAGCCCAAGTACAGCCTACTTATAGAATAAAATTTACACTGAGATCACTCTAACATATAAGAATGTTTGCAGATAATCCATAAATTAAAGTTGAAATTTCACTTAGGAATAATCCAATTCAATTCAATATAAAATTGGGAATATAATGCCGACTTTCGGCCCTATGATAAACAAAGCTAAAATGTTTCATCCCTCTACCTCAAATAACTTTCATACCTTCACCTCAAACGATTTTAAAATTACAGAGTGGAACTATATAACAGACAGATGAACAGATGGAATGTCCATTTTTCTTTGAAAAAGTGGGGTAAGAAAATAAGATCTGCTTATGTACTATAATTGATGATAGCTTAAAAAAATTGCTTGATTAGACATTCATACCTGTCCTAACACTGCATGCTGATTCTGCCAGGCCTTGGCATAAGTGTCCACAAAGTCCTTCATTTGACATATGTGTTCCTCTTCAAGCTCTTGAAAATGCTGAAATGCATTAAATATATGCTCTTTGTAAATTCATCAGTAACAGCAGAAACCCATGCCTCAATTCTTTATTCATTCAATTTTTAAACCTTTAATGAAACTGAAGAAATTGACATGTTTTTAAAAGACATATTTTTGTGCTCCACACTTTGTTCTACCCACCCTCAAAATTTGGATCAAGGATAACTTTTCTGGGGGCAAGGAGAGACCACTGGGCTAATGTCTGCTGCATATCTCAATTCCTCATTTCACACCCAACAAGTGTATAAATAATAACAAGGCTAAGTTGTCAATAGTTTCTAAGTTGTGTCGAAGTGGTCTAATTTCAAAGCCACAACTGACGTGTTGACAAATTGGTCAGTAATCATACAGAAAAATTCTTCCTTTGCCTTACTCTGGGGGCTGCATAAACATTTTAAAACCACTGTTCACCACTCAGGCCCAACCACCCCCACCATGAAGTCATTATCTTGAATAGTGTAGAAGTTGCATGACATTACTTGTGCATGCACATCAAGACTGTCAGGAATACATAATCCTCACTTTTTCTTTAAAGGCATGAGGTAATTACCAGCAGAGACAAAGCAAAGCATAATGTCCTGATGCTCACCTTAATTATTAAGTCAATACTACCCCATCCTTCATTGCAAACCTAATCCTGCCTTCACAAGATTAGTCAGATTCTGAAGATAAAGATGCATATCTACAATGAAATCAAATAATACTGCAGGCTGAAAGCTTCCCAGGCTCACACAAGCAGTTTCATATCAAGAGTCAACTGATGCCTAAGTTGCCAAATCCCTAAGTCCCATTTAGGTCTTCATGAGTCTATTCTGATGGTGGATACTAACTGTTTCAGAGTTTACAACACTGAATTTTCCAGAGGAAAATCAATAGAAAATTGTCATTACAGTTTATTGTGCTGTTTTTGTATCTATTACTTTAAACTTGGCCAATAAATTATACTGTTACTGTTTGTTTTGATCACAGATACAAACAAAGTTAAGACTTAAAAAGCTGAAGTTTTATTTATTTTTCATCCACGAAACAATGAAATGGTTTTGCCAGAAGAAAGTAACTTGTGAACTTTTTTCTGGCTTTATTCTGGTAAAATAGTCCTGTTACATACATCTTTCTTGTCGAAGTTTGCTTCATTCTTTGCATAAACAATTCTTTTTTTTCTGTTATGGAAGCTATATTTGTACATTTACTGTAAATATCATTTATTTGCCCATGCATTTAGGTTAACAACGCATTCCTGTGAAAACAATACAGTAAAAACTGCTATGAGCGACCACCTGTCATTTCTGACCATAATTGTAATGCATGAATCGATTTTATTATATAAACGCTCTGTTATGAGTGACCACCTGCTAAACGCAACCAGTGACCGTGATGTCTTGGCAAAATATGCATTTCGACACTGCTATGAATGACCGCATCGTAAAAACGAGGATAAACTCCACTGACCTTTATTTAATCCCTGTAAGAACAACCGCTCACACCGTTCTAAATAATAAATTTTTTTTTATAAAAAATAGGCTAGATACCAATATCTTAATATTTAGCTATGCTTATAGAGTTTTATAGTTTCTGTCATAAACCAGACTAAAGTATATGTAGATTATTTTCCTAGTCTGGTTCCCTGCTTCGTATGCTCCCTGCGTTGTTCTCCACTATACGTATAGGGCTGAGCAATGCAGGGAGCATACAAAGCAGGGAACCTGACTAATTATTCCCGCACTTAGCCTGCTTCCCGGCTTTATGCCAGGACCTGGCATCCATATGAACGACCGTATCGTGAGAACGGACAGACACCACTGATCTATATGTAATCAATTGTTACAGCGACCGCCTGATTAGTAATGATTGTTCTGATCAAAAACAAACATAAAAGGAATATTTAAAAAAAAGGATTGTTGCCACCGGTGAAAGATGCTACAGTACAGACCATAAACTAGGCTAATGTACATGTCACGAATTGCTGTTGTAGTGCCAAAGTTGACGTAGTGGTCGCATATATTGTTTGTCTTTAGAGTTAATCCGTATTGCCAGAGGTGAATAAGGTCATTGTCTATTAAACCAGCAAGAGAGAATCATTTTTGGGATTTGATTGATAGTATTCAAGGCTTGTGATGTTTGTTGTTTTCCCCCCCCCATGTTAAGTTATTACATCCCAATCACAAAGCTGTCATCTATTCAAGTTGGTGCGACTGGGTTACACTTTGCAAGAGATAATCCCTGTATGTCATCTTTGAATGAAGCCGTTGACTTTTGTCTGTGAGTAAATGGTTCTGTTTCTGGATGAGATAATTGTTTCTTTTTATTTCATTAATTGTTAGATATGCAATGCGCATGTATAGAGTTTTCATATTTTTCCACAGCCCAGTCAAAAGTCTGTATGTTCGATATTACAACTGAGCACTAATAATTTTAACACCTAGAACCTTAATAACAATGGACGAACTTCCAACTAAAAAGAGACCAATTTTAAGGCTGGAAAAAATAATTATTGTAACTGAAAGAAGTGAAAAAGAGCAAACCACTCGCAAAAAGGGGTTTAAACGTCAGTAAAACTAATTTAGGTTGTTGTAAAGGAAAAGGAGTCATTCAGAAACTATTTCATATGCTAAAATATGTGATCTTCAAATGTAAATGTGATTTCATGTTTAATGATAGAAATATATCTTTATTGCTATATAATTTTATTTTTAGATGAATGCATACAATATTTTAGCAAGAGCTATTAATAAAAAATAGAATGTATGAACAGTGATTGTGGTTATTTTTCTTGAAATTGTTCTAAAACTGGACCTTGGAAACTGGTCTATTTGTACAAACCTGCTATGAGAGACCACCTGTCAGACCGCTTTTTGTTGGCAGTAGGGGCGGTCTCTCATACCAGGTTTTACTGTATTTAGCAAACTGATTGCCCGAAAGTTTCATTGTTGTTTTACCTTTTAACTTGTCCTGTGTAATTAAGTATAATTGGTTTGTTTTTATCCCAAGATTGTAATTCAGGGTATAATTCTTATTTTCTTCAGGTATTTATTTAATAGTCCTAAAGTTTGAATCATTTTATCAAATTGTCTTTAAAATAAATGCATTATTTAGTTATTTAGTTCTTATAAAAAAAAAAGCCAACTAAAATAGGTAATAATTTTCACACCTTCACATACACTCATTTATTATTTTGTTCACTTATTCTCATACATTTTGTGAGAATATCACATCTGTAGGTACATAATTGAATTATATATATTGACAAATACACAGATAAATGAATGAAATAATTATTAATTTCAACAAAATTAATTTTATTAATAGATCAATAAATTATATTCTATTCACTATGCTGACGTATGTCAAATGTGTAAATGCCATGAAGACTTAAAAGCTACAAAGGAATTCGACTATCAAGGATTTTGCTTACATCTGTACCATCCTTTCTCTCATTTTAATCAAATCAATATATTCAATTAGTAATTATAAAGGTGATTATTTACTTCCTTACATACCAAAAACAGTATGAAATAAAAATGTTATGGTACTTCCTTCCATAAAAAAGAAGAAAATTAACCATAATATATATATATATATATATATATATATAGTATATATATATATATATATATATATATATATATATATATATATATATATATATATTCTAATTTGTAACTTCATATCGGGAAATGGTGAAACCATCAACTGGGTCATTTTTCAATTGCTTGTGCATTTCAGTCTCGTTTCCTTTCACAAATAATTTGTAAAATTTCAGAATTCTTCTGCAAGCTAAATTTGGACAACTTTTAAGGAAATTTCTTGCTCCATTTAAAATTAAATAGACAGTAATTACTCAACTTTCCTGTGCAATAATTTTTCAGAAATATGTTTCTCAATTTTTTAACACATATGTCTCAATATATTATGGAAGCATTTCTATATTTAGGGAATGTAGAAGTTCATCTAATGCTACTTTTATAATGTTGGCATTCATGTCTTTTATTAAAACATTGGACAAAGAAATGTACAACATCATCCATATCAAGCTTATCATTTCTGCAAAAGAACCCTGTTTTTTTTGTACCGCAATATCCAAATCTTCATCTGGCTGTCCATTCAGATTTTCTGGACGTCTGTATATTCATTATGATTTAAATGTCCCTTTAGTTTAGGCATTTTAATCTTGCAGACAATGGAACTACCAGCGATATCTAACCATTACTTGCTGGCATGATTCATCAGAAGAGTAATAGTTATCCAGAATGATACAGCAACTGACTGACATCGGAGTCAGGTGCCTCAAAATACGGCTATGGTGTTTGTTCAATACTTGCCTATAGGGATATTGGCTAGTGACTGAAATTCACGTAGTGGAGCTGACTACAGTATTTGCCGGCCTGTAAGCTGATGCAGAGTATAAGTCGACGCAGCAAATTTGGCAAATTTTCTATCTTTCATCCGTATATAAGTCGATGCCGAGTATAAGACGAGGTCAGATCAATACCTTAGATTGTGTTTTTCACTTCATTTCACACAGTATCGCAAATTTATTCCATCTGTAACTCAGTAACCCTTCCTGTCAGGATCATTAAATATAACTAAAAGTATCTAATTTGTTTCACATGAAGTATTTTAAATGTATTATGTACTTTTAGCTACATATAATAATGCTGACCCGAAAATTTATTGAGTTACAGATAGGATAAAACCTGCGATGCTGTGTGGATTTAAATTATAAAATAACTTCCAGTTTCATAAATATTAAAAGTATCATTGTATGTTATTTCAGATTACCAGCAGTACTAAAATACTTTTTCTGGTTTGTTTTTTTTTTGGAGGAGGGGGGAGAGACAGAGACAGAAGGATGCAAATGTATTCCATCGCATGTTTCTTCTTGCACCTCGTGATCAAAATAAAATATGGTCTGATATATGAGACAGAGAGATAGAGAGTTCAGCTCTTCATGTTTGTTTTTTTTTTACCTTATTGCCCCTGTGCTGCTGAAGCTTTTGTCAAAGTTAGAAAACATTAATAAATGAAACAGTAAATGTAAATAATGAAAATATATGCCATACCCCTTCAGGGTTTAAATATTCACAGTAGTTATATCCATTTAGTCTCCATTAGGTTAAATCCCAAGAATGACCATTTTGCATGCTGTCTAATTTTCTTTGCAAGTATAAGGGCCTCTCTATTACCAACAAATAAGATTTTATTAAAAGTACATATACTCTTCCTGTACTTAGGCGGCAATTGTTTTTGATCTTTGCTCATGCTAGATGTACTTTAAATTACTGTCGGTTCCGTCGGCAAGTTCAAAGGTATCACTGGCTGTGAAATGTACACTAGTAACCATCTGGCATTTCCTTTCATTATATTGTACGGTATTCATAATACCCATAGGTAGCCTTATTTCCCTATTGGCAGCCTCACTAATCTGATCTGGTCTGCCAAATCTTAACCTCAAACAGGTGTTATCTTGGAATGACTGAATACAGCCATAGCATATTTAATTAGCATATAATTACCACTACAAAGCCATGTGATTCTTTTAATAATGGAAGTGGCAACAAAATCTAGAAGGAAATGCTTACCTAGTGGTATTAATTGATAACTGAATATGGTACTGCACTTGTACATGAGTAAGATCAGTAATTAGGTACGTGAACAATACAGATTTACAATCATGAAGACAGCTCTGTCTGTCTGCCTCTCTCAATGGGTCATATGTTTTATATGATCATTAGGTGCAAGAAGAAAATTGTGATGGAATATGTCCTTGTCATGGTTATTCATTTTCTAACTTGTAAATTCTAACGCACATATGTAATCAAATTTCAACAACGTATATTACAAACAACATACATTACTGGTGCATGCTGCATTAGTGCAATGACATCTATGGTAATTTCTAATACTGATGATATGTAATTGTTTAAAGTACTCAATGTGGGATCCTATATTTTTTCATACATGATCTCTTCCCCAAAATGAAATATGTTTCACACATTATTTTTCGTACTCTTGGAGAATTTTATTTTCCATACGAAAATGCAATTCAGACAACATAATCCATATATAAGTCAATTCGGAGTGTAAGACGAAGCTAAGATTTTCTGGTCAGAAAGTATCGTCTTATAGGCTGGCTAATATTGTAGCCCAAAGTATGGCAAACATGTAGTGTTTTGTTCATATTTACCTAGCGTGTGACCAACAGTCACACTACAGACTACGACAGCTAAAAATATTAACAAGTGACGTCTGTTCAATATTTGGCTCAAGAGATATCAGCAACTGAATATAGGAATGAACAGGAATTAAAATTTTGATCACCAAAACTGGGATAAGACTTGAAACTCTAGTTGCCAACATATTTTTCACCCAGTATCTGTCTTTGAATTTTGCATTGATAAGAGGCATGAGCGCGTATTCTGCATCATTTGTCAAATCTGTGTAATTTATGAAAACTGTTGCATAAATGGTAGCTCTTAGTTTCTATATTAAATTACACGTGTAGAATATTATGCACTGACAATTAAGACCCACAAAATCCTTTTTGTTTAAATTCAGGGAACAATGACTGCTTAAAAGTCATATTTGCTTGCACAAAATTCCAATTGTAATGAACTGCTACCAATGACACAATTAACACAAACAGGTAAGTTTCATGCATATAAATACATGTTTTAAACTGGTTCATTTAATATTTAGTTGGCCCATTTAAAACTTTTAAAACCTTGCATGTAATAATCCTCAATTCACTTCAAGTTGTTTCAGTTATTTACAAGAAAAAATTACCCCTCCTCCAAAAACGTTTCTTGTCTGAAAGTTTCTGTAATAGCATGAAGTCACTCACCTTACAGGATTCCTCCATCTTCTTTCCAAAGGTTTCTCTGATTGTTGCATACTTATCAACTAGATTCTTATATTCTTCACCTGAAAGAGTTCACAGTATAAGCAAATAACTCCTTTTAAAAAAACATTAACTAGCTATTAGATTTAACAGATTTGGTCAAGCACCGGTGACTGTTAAAATGACCAGTTAACTGATTGTGATTTGTTATCAGTTTTGGTCAAAATTCATTTCTGTACCATCTCTGCGATTAGGGAAATAAGGCTATTTGAAAAACAGCTCTTGTTTTGGCACAACACCAGGTGGACAAATTAATGGATTATCAATTGTTCATCAACTGGTATGCAAAAACTGCACTTTTCCCAAACATTTACATTAAAACAAAAATGGTGGATATGTACTATTTATCCCCATGCAATAGCGAGGGGATATTGCAATATTTCTGTCTGTCCATGCTCCTTAACCACTGAATGGAAATTCACCAAACATGGTAGACTGGTTGTCCATCTGGAGACCAACTGTGAGTGGTACAATTTTTGGGCCCATGGCCTAAAGTCCTTGAGAGCTGGAGAGGGGTGGGGGGTGGGTATGTAAAAGTTCAAATTTGCAACAAGAAGTCCTTAAGCCCAAAGTCACAGGGGGCAAAAATGTGAGTCTCTGAAGAAAATCCATCAATGGGTTTAGGAAATACAAGCAAATGAAAAATCTTCAACCAAAATCCTAATGCAAATTTTCTACAACTATAAATCTGAGCTCAAGGTCAAAAAGGCAAGCATGCATGTAACGAAATAAAGATTCATCCCAAGCATGAAGAAATTACATTATGGGGTTAGGGAAATAAAAGCAAACAATGAATGAACTAACCAAAACCTTAATGCAAATTTTATAACACTATGACCATGAGTATAAGGTCACGAGGGTGAGTGAGTATGTTGTAGAATTAATTCTCTTAGCTTTATAACAATTATTCCAAGTATGATGAGGGAATCTATCAAGGGGTTTTGGTAAAAATAGCAAGCTAAAAACTTTAACCAAAGCCTAACCGCAGATTTTCTGACAGGGACCTAAACCCCATGGTAAAAGAGCCAAAGCAGGCATGTCATAGAATGAGATGTCTTAGCTTCAAAATGATTAACTCCAAGCATGATCAGAATGTATGAAAGGGTTTAGGAAATATACGTAAACCATAAACTTAAAGTGAAACCTTATCAAACTGTTGATTATGACACAGATGCCACTGACATTGGTAGAAAAGTCACAAACATTTCTTAATATATTTCCATCAAACTTTGTACATGCATTTGTGGGAGGTCACAATATATGTAACTGATTTTGATTACGACCCTGGTAAGGCTGGTGGTGATGGTCCATGGAAGTAGCTCTGGTTGCTCTTTAATTTAGGAAAAAATGAGATTATATTCTGTGATGTTTGTTTTTTTACTTTGTATGTGATTGGTGCAAATTGTAATTAAATGTGTATTAAAAACTTTTATTTTTTGTTTAACTATTTTTCAAGAAGTAAATTATTCTACAAGACTGAAGATTTAATCTATGAAAGAACTGTAGTGCTACATAATATTAAAATTATTGCTGCACATTCTAAGAAAAACTGAACAAGTGTTTACAAAAATATTTTGTGTGTGGGTAAAACTGATTTAACTGATGTAATACTTATCTGTTATTGTATAGCTTACTCTTTCTAGAATGGAAATTACCCTCATTCATATGATGTGAATTCATCCAACCTAAGAGTGTCTTTCCAGTAGTTTCTATAAGACAACTCTGCATCACTGACGCTCATCCAGTAGTCCTCATCCTCTTCAAGGACAGACCATTAGTGGGATATAGGTGTGGGGTGAAAGGAAGGAATCTGGCAGTAGCAACAGATAAGTATTACATCATTAAAATTAGTTTTACCCCATCCCCCACCATGTTTTAACATCAGTAATACTTTATCTGTTTCTATACCATAGCTGAAATTGCCAGATCAAAGTGGAGGGGGCTGATGACCCCCAAACTGGAAAAGAAAAACAAGAAATACTCACTCTTTTGGTACAAGTGTCCGCTACTGTAAGATGGTAACCACTTGGGCCACTTTTTTTAATGACTATGGGCCCAAGAAAATATGCTTTTGCTCTGGTACACCAAGGAATGAAGGCAGCAAGAGGAGAAAGTATTCTGAAACCACCAAAATTTAGCTTTCATCTTATCCTCCTAAGATCAATGAGTTTGATATGCTCACAAAACAGAAATGCTTCCTACCCCTTCATTTCCCATTATAGGCTGCCAAATAGAAACAAAGACCTAACTGGTCATAAAAGTCAATCTTCATCATCCTCAGCACAAATGTGACTAAGACAAGGGAACTTAACAGAGAGTGGAACTACTGATGGAACTGGATTTTTGCTGAAAACCTGGATGGCAAAGGAGAGAAACCTACCAATTATTCAAATGAACCATGGACAGCCATGCTCTATGAAAGTGGCATGAAGCTCACTCCATCATCTCACTGATGCTAAAGATTGCAAGAAAACAGTCTTGAGGGTTAGGTCCTTGAAAGATGTTTCACCCAATCGTTTAAAGAGGGTTTAAGTTAAAATCCACAAGACAGAGGAGATATTCCATCTGGGCATTAGCAAGCAAGACACCAATCTCTGGAGCTCAAAATATCTGACCAGGTCAGCATAATGGGAATCTGAGCTGATGGCTGGGCCATTTTAAAATATGGGTGTGTTTCATAGGGCTTCCCTATAGCCCTTGATAGCAGAACCTGAGCCATGTCTCTCTTAAAAAGGAAAAGAAAATCAGCAAATGCACTCAAAGATAGACAGCTAAAAATAACACATTTTCTACTGCACCAATCACAAAAGATTCTCCATTTGGGATCATAGACCTTGGACATGGAATATATCATGTTCTGAGAAATGGACTAGTCAGTTTTGTTTAAAAAATCGGTCCTGGCATATAGATCGCTTGAGATGAGCCAAGTGTGAAAGTTGAGAATATCTGAGCTCTGAGCACATCCAACAGGGTTAGGATTGGCTTCTGTCATATGGGACATAGCCCAATCCTTTGTTCATGAGGAAATTTATTCACATGTATACAAAATCTTGAGATGGAACCAGCTCTAATTTCTCTAGGTTGAGTAAAATGTCCAATCTGGTCACTATTGATGAACAGCAACCCATACCTTGTCGGAGGGACTTGTAACCAGCCACTGTGGATCAACCAGCCTTTGAAATACTGGAGAATAGGGCTCCCTGGTGACCTTAAGAGGATAACCACCATTCATATGGCTCAAGTAAAAGCTCTGGTTGTGGAAGCTAGGCCGAGTATCATAGAGCAGAATTGGAAAACCACCACATCTAGGCAAAAACCTGGAGGCATTCCCAATGAAGAAAAAAGATTGGGATGTGAAGGTATGCATCCTGTAGGTCAATGGAGATAGCCCAGTCACGAGGCCTTATGGCATTCCTGAGGTTGTGGTCTCCATCTTCAAAAGGATCCTTCTGCAGAAACTTTTTTAAGGTGGAAAGGTTGATAATTGGTCAAAACTTCCTACCTTTGATAGGACTAGAAAAATCCATGAGTATAAAAGTTGGAGACTGGTTGTTGAACACCCTCTCTACTGCATCCTTCCACAGAAGGGATCACACCTTCTCCTTTAATTGCATCAGATTCAACTGATGGAACTTTATGGGGTTCCTTAACAGCGGAGAAAGTCTCACAGACTTAGTTTATGATAGAGGAACCACCCATTATCTGTTATGTTTGATCAAACCTCTGAAAATACAGTCAGTCATGCACCTAGAAGAACGGTAGAAAGAGGAACTTAATGCAGGAGAAGAAGCATGTCCCTAAGGCTGCACATGCCCTTCCTTAGGATTGGGGAAGGTCCTGCAAACTTCCTCGCTTGGTCATTTCAGTGACATCTTCTACAGCATGACTGCTAAGAGGGAGGTCTGAACTGGGGTTCCTTTTGGTCTGGGGCTTCAATGGGCCAGATACAGATGTGAAGCACAGATGTAGCTGGTTCTTCAGGTCCTGGGAAGTCTATCCAAGACTTGAGGGTCTTTGCATGGCTGACAACAGAGAGTGAAGGAGGTGGCTGAAAAAAAGGCTAAACATGTTCTAAGGCCTCCCATGTCTTCACTGAAAAGCAAGGCCAGACCACCATGGAAATACCCACTTACCGTGGTACCCAAGGTGGGAGGTTTAAGGGATCAGGAACATGAACCCTACAGCTAGCTGCAGAGACCAAAGGTCTCAGTGTAGGGTGGGACTGTTCACTCCTTCTACTGCCTAGCAAACTCCTGACACTACTAAACCTTTCAGGATGCTCTATGCCAATGGCCAAGTGGAAGAGCAACAGGAAATCTGGGCAAAAGATCACCCCAAACTGGAGAGAATTTTAGTGACCTACAAGCCTCATGACTTGGTTGAAGATAGTACATATTGTTGACCACAAGATCAAAAGACGAGATCACTTTCTCCTCCACCATCTGGGTAATGTTGCGGCAGGAAACCAGAAGGGAAAAGCCACCTCACTCTGTTCCACATCAAACTCATGAGAGTCCACAAGGATTGACAGGACATCTTCATACTATTCTTGCTCCTGGGAGGCAGAACTTTGTTGCCCGGTATCTCATTGTTGTAGAGGAGACACGGGAGTTGGGGTAATCTTGTCCTGAAACTTCTCATGTGAAGCAAGGTCACTGACTGGTTACCAGTATTGACAGGCCAGTCACTGGTGACCATTCACTATTGACTGGTCAATGGTCAATGACATGTCAGATGACACTGATCCACAGGAAGACCCTTCCTCAGATCTTATAAATTTGGATCAAGGTGGCATGATCCTCCTGCCACAAAATGGCTTTGGATTACGTTACTTCCTCCCTGAGGGAAGTTATGACTTGCTCTATGCCCTCTGTGGCTGGAGAAGGTGTTACACCTCCCTCTCTCTCCATCTGCTTTTATCCTCTCTTGCGATGGGCCTTGTAAGTTTCCAAAGAGTCTGATCTCATATACTCCTTGTACCTATGAGTGCCCATCATCCCTGCAGAGCTAAGAATTCTCCTCTAGGACTTGAGGGACTTGGAGATGGAAAAACCTGAAAACTCTGCAGATAAAAAGGAAGGCCATTTCTTCCTCTCCTTATATGACCAAATGCTTTCAGTGAAGTCACAGATTTTGTCTGACAAAAGACAACAAAATAGGACAATCATATGTGCTTATATGATTGGTACAGGCCAGGTAGGTTGAACGCATGTCCTGGGGGCTTTCTTGTGCCTGAATTTCATTATATTTTCTAACACACTGTTGTAAAAGAAAAACTCTGAAAATTCAAACTAAAACAAATACTTTATATGCCCAGTGAGTCTTTATTTAATATGAATGAAAACAACAACAAAACTGATGTTTCAATCACAATGGCATCAACAATATTTAATACTGAGTACTTGAGACAAAGAACAGCAAAGAACCAGCAAAGGAATATCAAGTACAACTGAACACGCAAATGATTATGAATGATGATGCGAGACCCCACTTCCACAACTACAGCTCTGGATAAACACAAATTACTGAACAACAATTTCAGTGATAAGATATTAGCAAAATTAATGGGGGGGGGGTAAAATGATTACAATAAAGACAGAGAGACTAAAGACATATCTTACATCTTGAAAATGAACTTGATGGAGTCAAAACAAAAAGTTAACCTAATGTATTGGGGGGGGGGAGGGCCGGGAAAAAGAACCTAAAAGGCAAGGTTATAATAAACATAACCTCAAATATAAAAAAACTCTCTTGAGAGCTTACTCTGACCAAGGAATAACACTTGATCTTTGAGTGAGTACACTCGATAAATATGATGCATGTATGATGTGAAATGAAAGCAACTTTCTATAGAGTATAATTTTGGACCAATAAACTATGGAGTTGTCCAGAAAAATGAAGAGGACTACTGGGCATGCTTCAGTTTTGCATGTACTTCTAGAAACATCTTGAAAGTCACCCAACAACAGGATAAATTATCATCTTGCTGACAAGGGTATTTTCCATCCGGAAAAAAGTAATGGGTGATGTATTACAGCATTAAATATTTCATTTTGTTATGCTTAATGCCAGGCAGGTTGGATTGCTACTGAAAAGTTCTATCTTAACCTTACTGTTGAATAGGCCTAACATAAATCACCTGAATATGTATGATTATCTCCACCAGGGTTCTGTAAAAGACAATTCACATGCAGGTAGAACTATAATGTTTCTATATGATTACTCAGGTGAGGCAGAAAATCCTAGTGCATCATATAAAAACTGCAAGCAGTGCTTGTGCAAGAAAGTTTGAGTTGCATAGAGGAACTGATGCATAAGTTTTATCACAATGAAAATATCAAAATAAAATTACCAGTCACCACAAGAAAAGTCACACAGAGGTCTCACTAAAGCAGGCTTAAACAATAATCACGTTTAAAATTGTTTTTGAATGCCATTAAATGTATGCAAAAGCATTAAGTTATTAATGCATATACTCAACTGAAGTACTTACATGCTTTTTTGCACCTTGTCTCTGCCTGAAAAATAAAATATAAAGTACTTATTATTGCACGTTTTAAAAAATGTATGGTGCTGTTAAATGTTATCTATTGGATGTGATGACTAGTTTCAAAAACATGTGGAGACCACAAAAATCTTGATGCCACAAAAGTCACTGTTTACATTGCTGTAAAAAAAAAAACTTATTCAGCAGTGAAGAGGTTATTATGTCCAAGTGCAAATGAGGTTGGTGTTGTACAGAGCAGAATTCAATTATCTATATTTCAGAATTATGTGTAAAATTTCTAATCAATAGAAATTTTTTTAAAAATTTACATTCAATATTATTAGTTAAATTTAAATAATCCATACACAAAAAGAGAAATGATGAATATACCATTTATGAAAGAAATATCCAGGGTACAAAATGAAAAATGTAACAAGTAAAAAATTTGCCACTCAAAATTTTAGTTGTATTTACTATACCTGTGTTAGCTGTCAATGATCCTGCTTACGAAATATTCAGTGACTTGGTTGATCAAGGATCATTCAATTGCAAAGCTGACCAACTATGATAAAACATTTAAAAACAATAATTTTCACTGACTGAATTTTTAAAAACTGACTTTTTTAATGGTTTTGGTGTTTACATTTTTTATATATAAAAAATTACTTCTGTTCAAATTTTGAATATATCAGAAATTACTGCTTTCTGACCAGCAAACTTCTTGCAAACTCAAGCACAGAAACCAGAGATTATGTATTTATCTGTTTGGTATTAATAGATCATAATAGCATGAATAATGAGTTATTCGCAGTGATAATTTGCAATTTTTTTCCATTCATTGGCTTACTGCTCATTTTTGTTAAGAGCCTTCAAGCATACTTTTTTTAAACAACTGTTGCATAACTCAGATAACTACCATTGTACACCTCGTTATTTCTGAAAATACTATGACATATACCACGGTATACTGCAATTATATTAGGGACCAAAATTACTCCAAAACATATGGAATTATTGAGCTTATCAAAGATGGTGAACTACATCACATCTTTTACTTGAAAACATAGACTTGCCCATGCAAATATGATGGACTGTTACTAAAGAAACTCCCATTTGATTTGAAACTCTAACAAGTTTACAGTATTTGGAACCCCTGGAGCATTTTGTTTTTAAAATTTGTAGCAGGGTACAAACAAATGTGATGGTGTGTGAATACTATAACAAACTGAACATATGCACTGTAATCCTGTGTTGCCAGTGTCAATCTTTGTTTAAAAATATGTAGACAATTAGCATTAAAAGAGGATGTTGATTGCACACCCCTGACTGGGAAAGATGCAATGAAGCCATCTAGCTTTCGATAAGTTGTAATGAGGCCATCTGACTTGGGAAAGGTGTAAAGAAACTATCTTGCTTGGGAAGGATGAAATGAAGCCATGTGGTTTGGGAAAGCTACAAGATTAGGCCTCCATATCCACAAAATGTTTCTCTTTTTCTGTGTATTGTTAAGGGCTATTCCAGTAAAACATACTTGGAACCCTGGAAAGGCACTTCCAACATGGAGTAGTTACCTATAGATGCAGTTTATAATTTTCATCATTTTCATATGAAGTCTTTAAGCAATCAGAGCATTTACTTAAAAAAATGCCTTCCCTGAGTGCCATGCCTGTTTAAATACAACAGCCAAAAATTAAGTCACCGGTTTACAGAAAAGGGGAAATATAGTTATCTAAGCCACTGTACTGTAATCACAGTCAACATTAAAATAGCAATTTGTAATTGTTTCTGCTCAAAACAGTCCAAATGCAAAGAATGTTGTTTGTAAGATGATGTGTAGTTTTTTTCTTCTGAAATTACTTTCTTAATCAAGATCCAGGATTGTTTTATGTAGTTTTTATAAAAAATTTAAGTGCAAATATGCATATTCACAATGTTTGGAACAATTACACAGTTGTTTCACTGCCTCTCCCACTTGACTGTTCAGCCACAAATTCTTTGTACTGTGCACTAAATCTATGCTAATTTTTAAGAAAATATCCATATAAATGTATTGCTATAAACATTCAACATTTTGGATTTTAATCTGTCAATATTTCTGACTTGCACTGACATGCTTACAGAGAGAGCTACATTTTAGAAAGAGAGCAGATAACACAATAGTTTAAAAATTAGTATATGCATATCAAACTTCTTTAAATATCCAGGGGTTTTTTGTGAAGATTTTGGTGAAATAAAATATCATTATGAAAATACAAGTACATATTTGCAAGTCTTAAGCATTCATGAGCACATTCCTACACATTCTCTCGCAGAAGAAGTTAATAACTCAATATCTTGTATTTTCATATGACATTAGCTCTACTGGCAAAAGAAAAAAAATACCCAGGAATTCAAGATAAGACAATTTCTTCTTTTTAACTGCTGAGTGTTTGAAACCACTTTTGATATTCTTCAGAGATAACAAGATCTTCATTATTAGCTGCTGTGATGGCCAATCTGAATGTCCTTTACAACTAAGTAGACATCATTCGAAAAATCCCTATACCAATATGACCATCCATTCAGTGGAAGTAGTGACAAGATTTTCAGGCTGGCTGTTGTGACAGCCATACTGAATGTATGACTGGTTATCATTTTCATTTAGAAACAAATAGGTATCAGAAAAAGATATGGACATCCATACGTGTGACTGTTGTAACATCAAGGCATGCATGAATATCAAGAAAATAAATGAAACTCAGCACTGAAAAGATTAATGAGACTAAAGCTTTACCTTTTCTACATCCTTCTGTGAAGCATTGTCTCGTTTCAACTTTTCTACTTCCAGGCATCTTGTATGGTATATTTCTTTTGCCTAAAAACAAGTGCAAAAAAATGTATATATATATATATATATATATATAAAAGATGGAAAATTTCTGATGACCTACTATCCAATCATGAAACTTAAGCAGTAATGGCTGGAATGTAATGATCATGATATCTGAATAACCAATTCACACTTTTACCTGACCAATCACAAAAACATCTTCTTTAGTCCAGAAAATAATTAGACATACATGTAATAGAAATTAGGGTATTCTTTTGAAATACAAATGATTAATGATGTGCATAAATCTATTGTTTACTGACTTTTCAGAAAATTTTATCTAAGTAATGCTTATTTTTGTACTTCAAATGTTATGACAAACAGAGATTTCATATTACAAATCTAACATCAGTTTACTTCATAGTAATTTCTGTTTAAGAATAATTCTGAGTTACCTTTAGTAAAGCTGTGGTAGTTTGTTGTAGGGACGTCACTACTTCCAGTGTGCCTGATTCACTCTCCTTCATCTACAAAAAATACATACACTTAGAATTAAGCTTTTTGTTTGTTTCCTTTCCAAGCAGCACATACTAAAACATTTACAAGTGGGATATTCTTGAACAGTTGATTTTAACTTAACCTGTTTCAATGAAATTAATTCTCTGATCTAACATTTAAAACACCAACCTTATTTCGTTTTCACTTTTTTATCCAATATCTGCAGGAATGAGGATATTGTATACAGTGCATCTGAAAGTTCACTAAGGAAGCTTGTTCTAGAATTTGCACTATAGACTGACAACAGATTTAATTTTTTCAAATTTTTCCAAAATACTTATATGGTATGTTAACATAAATAATGTTTGAAACCATGCAGGGCAAAAATGAATTTTGTCTACTTTTAAGACAGACAGAATTCTGTTATTTGCACTGAAAGTATAGATGCACTATAATGTCCTTTTATAACTCAGGTAATCAGTGATTTTTTTCCAAAGGCATTAAACAAAAATGTCTGAAACATTTGTTGAAAAAGGTATGGAAAACCCCCAATAGTTTTAACATCCCAAAACTAAATATATTAAGGGTTTCAGAAGGCAAAACTACATATTTTTCTTAATTCTGGTCAATACTTCAATTGAGAACTCAAAAAATATGTATTATGTTTTATAATAAGACATTATATACAACTTGATTAAATGTAATTTTGGTTCTTGACTCAAATGCCTGTTAACAAATGCTCTAAATGTATTTCTGCTAACCCTGATTACTTCTGTGGCTATGTTAAATACAATCAGAGATGAAATAAATACCAAATCTCCTCTTTGAATATCTCCTGAATGCATTTAGATAGTACTTGAATACTTGTCCATAACAGTAAATGTATCAAATCAATCCTCTTTTCTTTGTTTATTTTGGTATCTGTTTACAAATTCCCCACATTTCACCCCTTACTAAGCTGCACTGAAAACACATAAAGTCAGTTATCTAAATGTAATTAAAATAACATTTTTGGGGTATAAGCAATTTATTTTTGAGGATTCAGGCTATGAATCAAATGAATGTAGGTATTATTTGTACTGTTTATTTTTAAGATGAGTAAGAACATAAACATTTCCACAGAGCTGAAGACAGATGGCAAGATGGGCACAAGCTCAATTGCTTCTTCAGCAATGGGACTGACCATTTAATTGGGGGTGTGAAGGGCCCAGGCATTTTCTTTCCAACCAGGATATCCTTTTATCTCAAGAAAATTTTTTGGGACTAATTTGATGAACAGAATAAGGTTGTCTTTCCAACAAAACACAAAGCTTAAGCCATCTGCATATCATTTTCTGCTTTACATTTGTTGGTGATTTCTAATTAGTACAATCCTATTGCAGGAATAAAGATGCAATCAAGAAATGTAACAAAGCATAATAACTGTTTTCTTATTTCAACATTTTGCAAACTGTTTATTTAAATACTATTACAAAAAGATCTGTCATATTTTGCAGACTAGAACAAATTACTATGCTAGAAAAAAAAAATGAATATATAGCCCCAATGAAGTAAAAAGGACAAAAACATTACAGCTATGTTGATAGCTGTAATGGCAAATTATGGTAAATTCATATTAGTTTACTGAAAACTACATAGGTATTGGGCACAGTTACAGACTGTTTTTCTGCTAAAATATCAAAACTGTGTGAAACATGTTACCTGTCAGTGACATAAATTGGCCATATATTATAATGAGACCGTTTTCAGAAGTTGGTGGTAGTTGTCATGAACAAACTTTATCACCGATTCTTTTCTGTCAAATTACAATTGATACTTACCACAAGGCCAATGCCCATATGTCAAACCTATGATCAAAACATTACTGTAAAATGTGTGACCTGGACTTCCAGTCAAAAGGTTCAGCATACATTTCACCTGATGAACTGTAATAGCTTCACAATGATTCAACTAATGTAGAAACAAAATCGATTGTAGGGGGTAGGATAAACAAATGAAAAACTTTCATTAAAACATTACCACAAATATTCCATAACTGTGACCTTGATGCCAAGGTCAAAGGAGCAAGAGTGCTCTTTAGCTTCATAATTATTCATCCTACATCTGAAAAAAATTAATCAAGGACAGAGAAATATAAGCAAATGAAAAAAACTTCTCAAAAACATTATTGCCAATTTTCTTTGACTGTGACCTAGACCAAAAGGTCCAAGGGGCAAGCAAGCATGTAAATGAATTGATTGTCTTAGCTTCATAATGATTCAGTCTAAGTATGAAGAAAATCCATCAAGGGATTTAGGAAATATAAGCAAAAAATTGACTGAACCAAAACCTTCATACAAAGTTTTTATGACATTTACTCTCACCCATAGGTCATGGTGTGAACAAGTATATCAATGAATGAATTGTGTAAATTTCATAAAGATTAATACCAAGTATGAGAATTGATCAAGTGGTCAATTAAATAATAGCAAATGAAAAAAACTGTCTTAGATTCATAAAACATTCATCCCATATAAGACGAGAATCTATGAATGGGTTTAGAAAATATATAATGGAAAGACTTTAACCAAAATGTTAACCTGTTAACAAAGCAGTTCTGTCACTGCTGTGCCAGTGACTACTGCATCTTACTTCCCACTAGTGGGGCTTCAACAAAAATTATGGAGATACCAACCTATAGCATAACTTTCAAACAAGCCACATGCAGATCAACAGAAACGAAGATTTTAAAATGGCACCTACCAAGCAAAATTTCTTGCAAATAACAAATGTTTTAAAAATGTTCTGCCATAATATGGGCAAAACCATAAAGTTACCAATTTTGTTCTAACAAATTATGTTTTTTTGATAATACTTACCCAGTCATAATACCTTTAGAACTACTACTACCTTGCAAATCCAGCACTCACAGGCTAAACCTTTTTAGCTAAAAAACTGAACGTTTGCTGCCCACTTACCTAGGTGGCAGTTAGAGAAGTGATGTGCCCTTGATACCGTGACAGGTGCCAAATCTCACGAAATCGTAAGGTACTACTGGAGTGGAAGGTACTCTCTCTCTCTATATGGAAGTAATAGTGGGTAGGCTGATAAAGTGTATGAGTATCATGATTTGGTAAGAATTACTGAAGAAACATTTACTAGGAAAAAAGTTTCTTTTTCAAATACGTTACCCAATCATAATCAACTAAGATATGTCAGAAAGCTTGTAGATAACCTGACTATAAAACAGACTCCATAAGTCTGGGAGTGACTTTGAAAAGGGACAGATTTTCCCTTCCACAAACCCAGTGGAAGTCGTGAAGCAACATCATTATGAAGCTGTAGAACAACCTGGATAGATAACCTTTTGTACCATGGATAAAGGTTCTGCCAGATTGAGTTGAGCATTTTACAATGAAAGATCTCTGATGAAAACTGGAGAATTGTTTTCAGTTCTCCATTCCATGGCATGGATAATAAGTTAGAGAACAGCTTTGCTCAGATGCAATGTTTGACACAACTGTCCTACCTTCATCAGCCAATAAGCAAACCAATTCATTGGTGTGGTGGTTTTTCCGATATGCAGAATGACGGCCCACTTTATTCAGGATAAAAGTGTCAGTTGATATATTGTCCTTCACCTCTTTTGAAGGCAGGATGAGGCATGATCTCCCTTGATGCAATGGCTCAGCCTTCTTTAAATACCACTTCAGAGGTCGCACTGGGTCCTGTAGATGACCTTGAGATCAAGTGTCCAGAGTAGGCAGGAATTATTACCAATATCTGATTACCCATGAACGGTAGCCTGCTCTTAACAACAAGAGCAGGAGCCTTCATAAGTAATAATGATCCATCTTGCCATCACTCAATGTAGATTGGTCCACCAACAGGAAAGGCATTAGCTATTTCTGCCTGACATTTGAAATGCAGTGAGGAGGCAGAACTTGTATGAGAGGTGAACTAAGTTCAAATGGTGTCTTGTTCAGCCAGGTTAATACCCATGATAAATTTTACTTGAGCATGGAGCAAGTATCATTGGACAGATCAAATCCAGAATGAATAAAATATAGGATAGGTGTTTGGTTCTTTGATACCCTCTCGTCCATGACAATGCAGTGTGACAGTGGTTATGGAATGATAGGTTTTAACAGTGACTGGTGCTAATACTGTTTTTTGTTGAAGAGACATACATTAGCTCTTGAGGTATGGAGTCCCCCAGTGGTATAAGTGCTCTTGTGTGCTACACTGAAAATGTATTCCACTGCCTTCATACACCTTTAAGGTGGGTGGCTAACTCACTTGAGGGATTCTCCACCAGTTGTGAGAACTGTTTATATTTAAGGGCATATTTTAATAAGATTTAGATGTACAGGTTCATTAACTCTGGGTTGCGATGAAACACCTGCTGTCATGGTTGCTTAAAGCAGATAAAGGAATATCTCAATTCCTGGCCACTCAGGTGGCCTAGTGATTAGAACATCCGCCTCAGATGCAGGAGGTCATGGGTCTGAACCCCGGCCGAGCTGTAAAAATGGTACTTACAGCTGCCTCATTTGACACTCAGCATTAAGAGACTAGTGTTAGGACTGGGTGGGACATGATGCCACATGTCTGTGGCATGATGCCCCACTGCTAGACATCACTATAAGCTGCCACACTGAGACATCATAGCGATATGACTGAAAAATTGTTAAAGCCATGTTAAAAATCCAAATCACACACGTTTGATTCCTGGTGATTTTGTTGCAAGACTGATGAGGTTCGATCCATGATTTCCCATTCGAGTGGAGTAATCAGGATGAGAAAACACTCCAACTCTTTTGTTTCCTGTAACACCTTTGGAACTTGAAGTGTTAGAGAAGTGTATACATTTGGCTGTTCCAGTCCATACAAAAAGCAATGATTATCCAGGCCTTTTGGATGTGGAACATTCCACCATGTCGCCAATAGGTCCATCATAGGTTTGCCAATACATTTGCCAGCCTAGGATATGTAGAACATGGACATGGATTTGCCAGTGAGGATACCACCTTAGAAAATCCCAAACAAGAATATAAATGTCTGTGGACTTGGTTCTGTTCTTTGCTGTGTCTGGTTAAGTCACCACAGTGTTGGACAGAATAAGAACTCCATTCCCAAGTAGGTACTCCAGCCACCAATTTCAGAAGTTTCATCATGAGAATACTGATATGTAAATAATGATCCTGAGGAGGCCATGCTCCTATGGCATCCTGAAACGGTAGGAAACTTGCTTCCCCAGTCTTCTGTGTTGCATCCATACCAATCACGATTGCCAGAGGTATCCTTGAGGCAAGTCCAGAGTACTTTCCCTGCCTTCAAGATGTAACCTCATATTGTGCAGACTGTGAAAGTTGGTCCAATGGTCAAAGGTTCAGCTTCCATTTGGACCACAGAATCACTGTGATTGGAGCCCAAGAAAGTGACGTAAGACAAAGATGTCCGCTGCCGCATTGAGCAAATTCCAGCAGGTGAATGAATTCTCTAGCAGATGAATTGATCCATATAGACAAGGAATTTACCACTGAATTCAATTTTTGGAAAGGGTATGGAATATTGATTCAAGCAGCTGGTCCGTAATTCTGATGCAAGAGACTGTAGCTGCGTGGGATGTTGCTCTCCATCTTGCTCCCCAGTAAATGAAATGGTTTCAAACCCCCTGCATGCAGCCTGATGTTTCATCCCTCAAGGTATGCTTCTGCACCTACCACTTAATTCCCACAGAATTGTTGCCCATTGACTTCTGTCCATACCATGCAAGTCTAACATGTATTCAAGAAATGACAACAAGATAAAACTATGCATGTAGAGTGGTTGTCAGACTAGTCTTGTCCATGGTCTAAATCTGTAAGACAAATAGAGCAGACAATATATACACATAGTGTAGCATACATCCTGTTTATGAACAAAGTAAGTGGATGCTACATAATCAATTTGAGTAACTGGTAACCTGTACTAAGGCCAATGTTTGACTGCCTATACAGGTAAAATCACTGAAACATCACTTATAATACATGTACGAACTGGATATCAAATATTCAATTCTAGTAATACATTATCTGTAGGAAGGCCAGTTGTTGACCGCCTGTACAGGTAAAATCACCAAAGCATCGCTTATAGTAATGTATGAGCTGGACACTATGAGTCAATCATGTATAGAAAACTTACCTGTATGTATCCAACTAAGGCAGAAGCTATATAGTAATATAAGAGTTTTCTATAGTACATACAAAACCTGCACATAAAAAAGGCACTGAGTGACATTATTGATACTTACAAAGTCAACAGTACAATATCCATCATGAGACAATGTTACTTGCAGGAAATGCCCAAAGATGTTCTATACAGGTAAAATGAGTAAAGGTCATGTATGTAACTATGAAGTGGATGCTAAGAAAATATATGTACCTGTATGTATCTGGACATAGCAGAGATTATAATGCAAATTAAATGAGTTTTCTATATCACACACCAGACCGACACTTATTAATATGATTACAGCAATGTAAACAGATGACATCATGACCCATGCAGATATGTGCAATATCAAGGCGAGATCACTCTATCTAACTGCCACCTAGGTGGACATATAACTTGTAGCTTTTAACTAAAAGTTTTAGCAATGTAGTAGTAGTTCTCTTAAGGTATTATGATTGGATAACTAATCTGAAGAAACTATGAAAGTCAAAACAAAATAATATTGTATTCAGAAAAGTAATCAGAGGTTTCTCATATTATGTTGTGTCACCTGCCTCTCCATATTTTATGGCTGCTTGCTGCTACAGGCACACCATTTATATTTTTAACCTCTATGCAGTTGACCATTTCTATACAAGCATTCCAATGCTGGATAACCCATGTGAGACATTGCAACAATGAGATTAATACAGGTGATGTGCAGCACTGGATTAAGATCATGAGGGCCTAAAGCTAGGGCAGTGCTACTGTTGCTCAGCTGTTACTTCATTATAGAAATTGAGGGCCAAAAGGTGGGCCTACAAAATATGAAGTCCTAAGGACTATAGCCTTACTGGCCTATGGGTTAATCTGATACTGATCATGTGGGTAATAATCATCTCTGATGGGCTTGTACTAAAACAAAGATCATTCATAAGGAATCAATTTTCCTTAAATTCGTTCTCTTTATTACTGACAAAATATCCTGTGCTAGGATAACAATACTTACACTCCTGTGTTTTTTGTGCTGCTCCTCATTGTACCTGGCTATGTCCTTGATAAGGTCAGACCATGTGTGCACAAGCTGCATGTGGAGACTGGCAAGCTTGTCAGCCAGCACCTTCAGCAGGTTCCAAAATGGAGAGAAGGTCCTACATTGAGATTATGTATGTGTGTATATATATATATATATATATATATATATATATATATATATATATATATATATATATATATGAGAGAGAGAG
>JAECUM010000418.1:0-149591 GCA_016617855.1 Megalonaias nervosa | reverse complement strand
TATATATATATATATATATATATATATATATATATATATATATATGATTAGTGTCACGTGCCCGCTACAGAATTATTACTAACCCCAGAGAAAGAACGGACAATTTAAAGGTTAAATAGCTCCGAGCCCTCAATCAACACAGCTGACGGTCTATGTGTTAAAATATACAATTAATAAGGTGAAAGGTATAACAGTTTAATAAACTATATCACAGTATTCCACAATTACAGGACAATTTTTCAATGTAATTGCTTCCAGTTAATACACAACCTATCTAAATCGACAATTATTTCATCCCGCGAAATCAAAGGTGAGAGTGTTTCCTTCCTGTGTCCCTTCTGTGTTACTCATCTGTAACTTCCACCTTGTATTACTTCCGTATCCTTGTTTCCATTTCTGGCTCTCCTTGTCAGTACTTCCGGTACCCTCGTTTCCGTTCTCTCTGCCCTCCTTGACAGTACTTCCAGTATCCTCGTTTACGTCTCCAGCCCTCCTTCCTAGCACAACTATTTCTATGTTCTCTCCACATCTTCTCCTATATAATCTTCAGGTGATGTCCGATCCCACCCAGAAAGCTTCCTGTGGATTAGAAGGGACATTTGTGCCTCCTTGTTCGAACACGGGAATTAACACACCCTCACAGACCTTTCATTAGCATAATGGCAATTAAATCATTAGGTCAACTTGTACACTCACATCTAAATAATACACACACACTTGTTCTATGATAAAGGCCATAACGACAATAATATCACGACTTCTGATACATACACACATATCCCTAATTCTCTATATAGTAACTATCAACATCAATATTTCTATGCACTTCCTACCTTACAAATTGTAAAAGACGCATAGAAATATAAATGCCTAATTACATGTGCACAAGGCCAACAATGCCTAACTCATAGCTGCCAACCCTCACGATATGGGCGTGAATTTCACAACTTTTTCAGAGATTCATGGATTCATGCCGCATGCAAAAAAATTATGCATTCCCCAATTCTCAGTTATTTTAAATCTTTAATAAAATAACCGATTTCCCGTTAAGTGCTAGTCATGATATAGGCAGTGGCCAAAATGGTCCGGTACTGCTGGTCGCGATATTAGTAGAACTATAGCCGATTGATCCACTTGGCCCGGTAGCAAGCATTTTAGCGTATTTTCATCTATATATATATATATATTATATATATATATATATATATATATATATATATATATGTAAGAGTAGTTTTACAAATGCTTTTGAGAGAAACTGGGGCCTAACCAGAATTTGGCTTCGCGCCTGCACCACCAACACTGATTTGAATTAATGTGCAGCATCGATATTGAAAATGTCTTCACCACCAAGGAAAAAGAAATGTACTGCACAAAAAGTGAAGTTTAGTTTGGAATGTAACAAAAATTGGACATGCATTCAGCCATCAAACACGAATATACATCATGCTTTTTGCACACAGTGTGCCACAAATTTTAGCTTGGGCATGGTGGCAGAGATGATGTGAGGAAGCACATTGGTAGCAAAAAGCACATAGAGGTTGGGAAAATTAAGAACTCCAGCAGATTTCAGCTCTGGAATATTTTAAGCCATCGATGGAAGACCTGCAGGTTACCAACGCTGAAATATTGTTTGTGAGTTTGCTCGTTGAGCACAATCTACCTTTATCAGCTGGATCCCATGCTAAACATTTGTTCTGACGAATATTCCTGGACTCGAATATAGCTTCAGAATTCACTAATTTTTATCCCTATTTTCACTAATTGCGAGCCTGGAGGGTTGGCAGCTATGCTAACTCTGCACAATCCACAACTATATATTCAGATACAAATAATTCCAATTTTTATGAATTGACTCCATTTTCTACGTTTTGATTGGATGTAAACGGTCATGTGATATTGATCTGGAATTTTTTACTCATTGCTAAATTCTGTGGACTACTTTTGGTTCCCAGTGTCCAGATCATTTGAAGTGAAGTTTTATCTATATGAACGCTTTACACCCCAATAATAACAACAAACAACTCCCACCCACCCACTCCTGTGATTTCTGATCAAAAATGACAAGCAACAGATTAAAATCGACCATTAGAAGTTAAAACAATGTAATTGCACAGATCTTCCTGCACTCCAACACTCACTCCTTTTGCCGAAGAAGGCATATGGCAGGTTTTAGAAGCCAGTCTTCGGAAATTATTGCATTTCACCCTGGCAACATGTTACAGCAGCAGTTATTAAAGGTCAGGGTCATGTCAACCAAGGAATCTCAATAAAAATGACACGATTTTGCTTTTGAAAGATCGAAATGCGTAGAAAGTAACAACGACGTTGCTATAACAGCACGTGCCATACGCAAGCATAATTTTCACAAAAAAAGGAATATTCCTGGTTTAACTGCAACAACCTTTTTTTATATATTAAAATAATGATCGTAACAATATGTCACTGGCATGACCTGCTATGACAGTCTACCCCGTATCACTGTATAAAGAATCAATGAATCTTGGTTGGCAAAGATAGGGCTATGTATTCTATCGCAGTTAAGAAGCTAATGAAAGAAAACTTCAAGCTACATAAAAGTGAATGTTTTGTTGATTAAATCTGCTGATGTTTGAAAGGAAGTAAATTGGAATTATATGGATTAAATAATCATGGTTGGGTATTTAATGATGTGTAAAGTTTACCTAATCACTCACAAAGTTTACACAAAGTCCTTTGAACTTTATTTACTTTGTGAGTGATAGGTAAAATTTACACATCGATAAATACCCAACCATGATCATTTAATCCTATAAGAAGTACAAGGTCTAACATCCTGTGAAATTTAGTTCTGCACCACGATGCAACATTATAGCAGATTACATCATCTGCTTTGATTTTATCCTAACAACTACATACGTTAATCTTGAATATTACTAATTCACTATATACTACATTATGACATGTTGATAATTCAGCTATACATGGAAGATTAAATTTCTACTAAATTAAATGCACATAACGTATAAATCTTACGACACCTAGTTAGGAAAGTGAGACAGATTCGGGCAAAGATATTTTACCTCATAAGCCTTTGTTCCAATCTTGTCCAGAGTTACAAGAACTCCGTTTCCTGCCCTTTAACGAGCACACAACTTCGGCACTCAGAGCGCAGTCTAGTATCGCCAACTTCACTGTTGACCTGCTCTCTCCAGTGTTCAGACATGCACTGATCCATTCACAATGGATTTAACAGAATAATGTCTGGCTGCATGAGAAACCCGCCCAAAATTCGACTATCTTAGTTCTGATTGGATACCGGTGGTCTCTTTGAAAGAGTCTGTGGTTACCACTGAGGTGTTATAATGTCGGGATTCTGGCCTCTATGCCTAAGCCGACTGGTGACATCACTGCTAATTGCATGCAACAGAGTTTCTCACCCCGCGGCAAGGTTCTTCAAAGGAAGTAACTGCGAGTTTGACCGTAGCACAATGGTTTTTATATGTTATGTTTGTATGACTAAAGAAACAATAAGACAAGTTGATCAGTGGTCTGTGGTCTTCACTTTAGCATGTACTGAGATGTAATTTTTGTTGGATAAGACAACATCAAAGGGCTTCCGAACTCGTTTTAAAATGCACGTGGTGTTTTGTTATGGTGACGGACTTAATAAGGAGAACTAATTAATGATAATATTTAAAGGTATGGTCTGTAAAGTCCTTTGTTCATTTGTTAATAAACACCAGTAGATACTGTAATGACATTAAGAGTTTTTGCACATGGGCGCCCGCAGGATCTTTTGCAAAAAGGGGGTGGGGGTCAGTCAGTCACGACCGGGAGAGTTAGTATAATGAGCAGTCTGAAACTAAAGCTAATATTTACTAAGCGTTTTGAACAGAATCTTGTGACATATTTTCAGCTTCATTTGCATGATTAAACTTGTCGGAATATATATTGCAGTATGATTTCGGGGGGGGGGTGTCACGTGACCCCCCCTTGACCTATTCTGCGGGCGCCCATGCTTATGCATCAATCATTATATTTTCTCACCAACAATTAATCATTAATTTTTGTAAAAACGAAGTGAGAATACGGTATTTTCGATCTTTTTTGCAAACATAAATCTTCTTAGTGGAAATGTTATGTCTGATAATTTAATGAATTTTTCAAATAATACAAAGTGATATGTACGAAAAATTATGATACATTTAAATAATTATTTTTTTGATAACTGGATTGTGTACGAAAAATTAAAGGGTACGAAAAAATACATAAAATACGGTAACCTAATTTAAAAATCAGTGCAATAGAAAACACAATTTGTTTTTCTTTCTGGCCTTAGAGAAAGTCATTGCAGAATATCTGGAGAAGGTCTTGTTAGGATTGGCAAGTCTTCAAGTAGTATTATAATGCCTTGCCCAAAGACAGCCAATATCGGCTGATATGATGGTGGGAATTTAATCTACACCTTTCTGGTCAAGAATCCAATGCCTCAATCCCAGAGTTACAGTAGCTGCACCCTTTCTAATTTAACATTTTTGTGTTTTTAGCCAGTGAAGAAAAAGAAGATCAAGAGAGAGATAAAGATTTTGGAAAATCTGAGAGGAGGAACAAATATTATTTCATTGTTGGCTATAGTCAAGGACCCAGTGGTGAGTAGAAAAATGTTATTGACTCAATCATCTATTTTCAAGAATTTTAAGAAATAAAGTTTGAGTTGGGATAGCGGTGCTCCTGGGTACAATGCCCTACACAACTCCCCGCCCCAAAATTATTTGATCTTTCTTACAGAATATGTGTCTAAAATTCATATTGATAATCCATCTCTGTTTATTTCTTCTTATCTGCAGGTTTCCATCCATTTATTGATAAAAAAGAATTATTATACAGAATTGGCATGTTCATCATGCTTTGAATAAAATGAATACCTCATAATTACCTAGCTGATAATAAAAATATGTCATAAAAAGTGTTAAAATGGGGCATGAGAAAATGCAAGTTGTCAGAAACTAGCAACATTCAGCAATAAAGATAATCAATTTAAGAAGAGCATGTATTGTGATTTGGGCATATCCCAGGGCACAACTTACACTGTTGGCTTACTCTCTAATACAGTAAACTGTTGCATATTGTAGAGAAATTGCAGTATTGTACCAAAAAGATTGGCAGGATGTGCACTCACTTTCCTTAAAAGTTTAATATATGTTGTCAGATCATGTGCATTGTATTTCATGTTCACATGCTTTTAACTGTTGTATTTAGTTCAGACTGTAAGCAAAATGTTTGACACATCACTTGTCACTAGTATCATTTGTATATTGTATCAGCATCCACAAGCCTATCTTGTGATGTCTTTGTTTCATACACTGCATTATTTATAGAACTCAGTTAGAATTTGTTACAAACCATTTTTTTTACTTTTTAATTTAGCAAAAAGTCGTGTGTGCCTGCCTTGCGTCATTTTTAGCATGTGATAACCATTCATGATTGTAGTTCATTGGGTGTGAAATAGGCTGAACATTTATGGTCAAATTTGATCTAGAGTGAATTTTTGTCAGGCAAGTGCTGTCATTGATCCCAAATCATAAAAAGCAAGCATCTTCTGCCCTCGTCTACCTTCAGACCAATCTGTAAAATGAACTGTTTTTTGGAAGTTGTGGATTGGTAATCAGGAAGTCCTGTTCAAATACAAGGCAAAAAAAAAAAAAAAAAATACCATCTACTGGGTACTGTTGAAACCCTTGCTTTCTAACTATAATACACTGAAACCTGTCCTAAGCAGCCACCTTTGGATCAAAGCCAAACTGGCCTTTTAACAGTGGTGACCTCTGAATAGATTTTTGTATTGAAAGTTGATCCTGGAACAAATATTGTGCACCAAATTTTAATATTTTTAATTTTGTTATTATTACATGTATTATTTATTATTATTATTATTATTATTATTATTATTATTATTCTTGGCTCACCTGGTGAGGCCAGGTGTGTTTATGGAATGGCCTTGTGTCCATTGTCCGCTTTCCCAGTGTCCATCCATTGGTCATTAATTGCTTGTTACCAGTCTTGAGACAAATTTTAATTAGGCTTGGAATACAACCTACAATATTCCAAGATCTCTCATGATTTGGTTGATGGGTGAAATTCTCGTATTAATGAGGTGGTGTCTGATTGACTGAGCTTGTTGCCACTCTAGAGGTCATATTACTGGGTTTTCGTGATAGTAAATCAAAATGGTGGAGGATCAGTAGTCTAAAAGCCAGTCATCAGTAGTAGGTCTTATTATGCACAAAATATGTTTTCACATGTTTAAAATGAAGATTTACAGGTATAACTTGGAAACATGAATGCAACATCTGGAGATCAGATCAATATGGGAAATTCTTGTACCTGTTAGAAATTAATCAGATTTTATCTATGTATGTACTTTCAGTGTACAATTTACATCAGACTTGTTTTGCACACGCTATCTGTGTGTAGTCAATCTGATTTTAGCATTAGTAATTTTTTAAACACCACTGAACAGATGATGTAACATGTCAATTTCTGGGACATTAATTTGTGAGATATATTTTGTTTAAGATATCAGTGTGTAATTTACAAATTCAGCGCACATAACAGTTTTATATTATGCCAATTGCATCATAGTTTGATCCAAAGCTAGCAAAAACAAAGGCTTAGTAGTACATTTTTGGTAATGGGAGAGTAAGTGGAATGAAGATTATGACATTAGTTTTAAGAGAAATGTCATCAGAACAGTCCTAAGTTTCCGATAATAGACTCATAGACTTCCATACTTATCCCATCCGTACCAGTTGGCTAAACTTGTTGCCACCATGGTTATTACTGTGGCAACAAGGTCATCATCTTCAACAGCTGTTAAGATTGTTAAGATGTTCTATTAGAGTATGGCTTGACATGTAAACTATAACTGTGGGGAGGGGACATGCAAACTATAGCTTGTGTGGAGGGGACAGTCTGACATAATGTTCTTCTGAACACTAATATTGAGTTATGTTATTATTTACAATTTCAGGTGTTGAAAATTCACCCACATAGCATGAAATGGCAAGTGAAAATTTCAGCAGTTGAGTGAATTTTTCAATCATGTGCCCATTTGGGCAAGTGTTGATTCAGGGATCACCTGTCATTTTCCATATTGAAAAGAACGTTCTATCAATAATATTGCCAACTTTGTTCACTGAAAGTCTTTATACATGCTTTAGGGGACACCTGTTCATAACAGATACTGGGATCCCCAGTGAAAATCCTTCTATAAATGTGCTTCATATAACAGACGCTTATCTAATGTGTACAACAGAGAATGTTTGTTCAACCAAGTTGTGTATATTGGTAATACTGTGAAAAAATCCATGGATTTGCCTTTTTTATAGCTTGCCACAGGTGCTGTTGAATGTACAAATGTTTGTGAAGCCCTGTTTGTTTGGACATTTGACTACTTGGTGAACAAATACCATTTTCCACAAAGTCTTATTACATTATATCTTAGCTATGCATTGATTTCATGACTGATATGATCTTGCTGTCTGATCAAAATGAGTACAGTAATGGTGGTGGATATGGGTATTCAAAATATGGTTGCCATGGATTTATGATGGGACATGGAACTCCCTTTATGGAGAATTTCTTGAGTGGATTTCTGTAATCTGATTAAAGTTGATGGTGATTGTTTTGTGACTGATTTTGTTGTCCAGTTTGTTTGATCTTGGACTATGATGCATGGTTGTCAGCCTTAAAGATGTTTCTGTAAATTGGTATTGTACTGTTGTATATGAGTAAAGTTGTTTATACCATGCCCTATCAACAGTGACTATGACTGCAGGAAGAAAAATGTCCTTTACATAATGTTATCAGTTCTAGCCACCATATCTTGACCAAAGTTTGGGGGGGGGGCACGCACTTGAGGTATACACTGCTTGTCATGGTTACGTTGCTTTATTTTCTGGGATGGAAATTACTGTTGTCCATATAAGAAAATTCAACCCTTCCATTGGGTGGAAAGTGCCTGAAGTTTAAAACAGGAAGGAAGATGGAACAAATATGACCATCAACGTCAGGGGCCCATGTGCAGTAATCATCCTCTTTCTCAGGATGATGTTTTAAAAACCTCATTTTTTTTAATGTGATGTTCTTTTGTATGTAAACCCAAGCTATGCAACTGGTAGTCACTAATGTTACTACTGTATAGTTTGTGCAGGTAAAAAATATGAAATTAACACCTGCTATGGACCTGTTTGCATTGTCTGGGTTTCTCCAGTTTAGTGTGTAGACTCAAAGCAGGTGGTTCCATAAAACTCACTATGGCTGCAATAAAATACATGATGGAGTCCAACTAGCTTGTTTGTATGTCCACCATCAACCTGACACCCACTATTTGTAGTGGACACACTTAATTCCTTGCCCTGTGTCCATGCCAACCGTAAAGTAATCCTTAATTTGTGATGCATGTACAGTTTATATCCAACCACTGACAAACCTTCTAACCTTTTTTGTTTTGTATCTGAGTTTGGTCAAACCTAAATACAGGCTTTTGTGATAAGAATCTTGCCCCACAAGTTCAATCTAGAGGCAGTGTTCTAATCCAATTTTGATAAGACTTACTAATAGGCTTACATGATTACATTTGTGAGCAAAAATCAGTGCAAATTTATGGGGTGATTTTGCATGATTGGTTGAGCTTGTAAACACCTGAGTGACATTTTCTGATCATACTTGGTAAATAAGCTCCTTTCATCAGGATATATAATGTATTTTATTAAGGGCAGGCTCTGCTTATATGATGAAGGTTATTTTGCTTATGATTGGTTAAGCTTCATATTTTTGACCACATTTAAAGAAAACCTGGTAAATAGACTAATATCATGAAGATATTTGATTTTTGGGGGCATGAGGAAGCCTATGCATATTTATGATTTTGTGTCTGATTAGCTAATTGTCATTGTTGACTTTTGTTGTTTCTTAATGCTACGTTTTTTATTTTAATTAGATGTCAAAAATAGGCCTATATCATCAATATCTTGTTTGAATATAAGTGAAAGTTACACATATTAATGATGTTACCTTGTGTATTGTTGACAGAATTTGTCAATACTGTAGCAAGGATACTTTTGATCTCGTGGTTTTGCGTCTAATTTGTTTTAACGTTAGCAATACACAGGTTGAACACTTAGCTTATAGGTACCAATTACTTCATGAAAAGGCAGACAATATAACTGAAAAATTAAAGATCACATGCATACATTGAGCTCCAACAGAATCAAGTGGGAAATTTTGTGTCAGCAGATGTGACATATAGATTCAGATACGCTCCCAGGGTGCGTGATTTAATGAATTGTGCAATAATTTTATGAATTCATGCACTTGGAATGTGGTGATGTATGAGAACTTTCACAGATTAGTTCAAAGTCATGCAATTAAAAATATACTCTGTCCAACGGTATACAGATTTTATTTTTGTCATGATAAATTGAACAAATAAGAAGCTAAAAATAAATTCAGAAGTTAGGATTTTTTTAAAAATCATCATACCTCATCCATTCCAAAGTCTGCAGATGTACATTAATGGAAAAGGATTCTTGGAAATCTCCATACTTATTTATAACCAAAACATGTCCTAGAGTGTTTCAGCAATTGATACCCTTTCCTTTCATTTGTGCATGTAAAACCTTTGGTCCATCTCCAGAAAGTGAAGTCAACCATGTGGGAAGTAAAATTAATGATTATTTTCAACGTCAGGTTAGGGGTGGTGGGAATATGAAAAGTGGACTTAAGTCAGTGGTGGCAGGAATGTGGAAAGTGAATGGGAGAATGAAGAATGTAGTGGAGTTTATTATGAAATGGAGGACGATGTTTCAGAAGCAGTGTCAGATGCCAAGTTAGATGTACCGCCAAAAAACAAACAAAAATGTGCAGCAAAGTTTCAGAATCCTTGGTTGCTAGAGCACAAATGATTACAACACAGCTACAAGATAGGAGGTATATTCTGTGATATTTGTAAAAGTTGTGGGTGATATTTGCGAAAGGTTGATAAACCAAAACAAATTTGAGTTAAAATTATGTTATCTTTTTCATGATAGTATGTATCATATATTGTACATATGACAGTGCCATGTATCATATTTGTATGACAACATGTCATGTGTTATATATTCTGCATACGTGAAATAGAGCAGAAAGTCAGCTTAGAACAAATTGGGAAGTTTTCAAAATGTGGTTGTGAGTTTTGACTACAAAAGAGGGAGGATTTTCAATGAGAATGGTGAATTTTTTATTGTGGCACATGTTTAACTTTCTTACTGCAGTGAGGACCCAGAGCTTGGGTCACTGTAAGTAGTTTTCATCCATTTTTTTTGTATAAGAATGTGCGATTTTGGAGTTGGGGAGGAATATTTTGACTAGATCTGATAAATGATTACTGTAAATGGCAGATTATGTTCGGCAATAAAATTGGCAGACAGTGTATTGGTACATATATTTTTTATCCAAATTTAATGAAGAGTCCATGGACATGGATTTCGGTGATGGCATATTTGTTGTATTAAGTGATTCATGCCACTGTAGCAGATTTTAAAATCAGTTTAATGTGAAGACAGACTACATATTTATGTTAGTTGAACTTGTTCAACCACTGACATTACCTCTTCCATCATTGTCATAAATAACTTCTCATGATGTCTACTTGATCCTAAATGAAAATGGTGCAGATCTAACATCCAGTATGGTCATGATTGCAGTTGTCTTGAAAGTCTTGTTATTGCTTCTCCTCCTGTATGGTCATATTAACATCAGGTTTTCAGTAAGAGACTTGTTAAGATATAGTTCATGTAAATAAAAATAATGCCAATCTGACATCCAGCATAGCTAGTATGGTAGTCATCCTGAAAATCTTGTTATCACAATTCTGTTTAAACAGAAAGTCATGTTGATTTTGAGTTTTCACCAGAATTCTTATGTATTTGGTCTTAAATGAAAAATGGTACTGATTTGATATCCAGTATGGCTGTATCTGTTACTGTTGTTCCTGAATGTAACACTTAAAAATATTGTTATTTCTACTCTTTTCCAAATGGATAGATATATCAGCATGGTGTTTTCTCTGAAAGACTTCTTGTGACGTCTAGTTTGTGGTAGATAAAAATAATGCCAGTCTGATGTCCAGTATCGTCACCATGGCAGCCATCTATAAAATCTTACCACAATTCTACTAGAACAGCAAGTCATATTGATGTAGGGTTTTCAACAGAAGACTTCTGATGATACCTAGTTGGACCTAAATGAAAATGGTGCCAAGCTTACCTCAAATACATGTACCACAGAAGATAATTTGAAGATCTTGTTATTACTGAAGAATATCAGATGGCTTTCAACATTAAACAGTTGAAAATAAGAAATGGTCATATCTTGAATTCCTGGATGTTCTTTTCACCCAGTAGAGCATCAGTCCTTTCGATTGATTCTAGTTTCTTGGTTTATAAGAGTTTAGACATGAACTGTAAGTAATTTTTTCATGTCTTGGGACACCTTTTATTCTGCTTGTTGACTGGCATATTCAGTGGATAATAACATTGCTTTAAAATACAAATTTGATTTTATGGTTGTTATGTGACTACTGTTATTATTTAACCTAAAAGTGCACTCAGGACAACAAGATACATTAGGGGTACCTTCCTCATTTATTGTTGCATTTTGAGTGTCTATTTTGCAGAATACACCAACAAATGTGTTTTCAATTATTTTGATGTATCAACTTAGCGTTTAGTGAACATATAAAAGAAAGTCACAATTAATGAAAAGATAAATCCCATTTTTTTTTTCTGAACATTTTTGCATATTCTGCAGTAGATTTGTGCAATGATGCAAGATGTGTTTTTTGTTATGCAAAAATGGGCTTGCTTGTATATTTGTCACCTTGTTTATGTGATACAGTAAGAACTGCTATGAGTGACCATCTGTCATTTCCAACCACAACCGTAATGCACGGATCGATTTTATTATATAAACACTCTGTTATCAGCATCACCTGCTGAACGTGACCAGCGACTGTGATGTCTTGGCAAAATAAGCATTTCGACACTGCTATGAACAACTGCATCGCAAAAACGAATCATTTGCTGGATTCGATTGATAGTGTTCAAGGCTTGTGATATTTGTTGTCCCCCCCCCACCCCGATGTTAAGTGATTACATCCCAATCACAAAGCTGTCATCTATTCAAGTTGATGTGACCAGGTTACACACTTTGCTTATAGAGTTAATCCCTGTATGTCATCCTTGAATGAAGCCGTTGACTTTTGTCTCTGAGTAAATGGTTCTGTTTCTGGATGAGATAATTGTTTCTTTTTATTTCATTAATTGTTACATATGCATTGCACATGTATAGATTTTTCATATATTCCCACAGCCCAGTCAAAACCGTCTTGACATTTGATACTACAACTGAGCACCAATAATTTTAATACCTTGAACCTTAATAACAATGAACGAACCTCCAGCTAAAAAGAGACCAATTTTAAAGCTGGAGAAAATAATTGTTGTAACTGAAAGAAGTGAAAAAAAAGCAGACCACTTGCAAAAAAGCAGTTTAAATATCAGTAAAACAAATTTAGCATGTTATAAAGGAAAAGGTGTAATTCAGAAATGATCTTCAAATGTAAATGTGATTGCATGATAGAAGTATATCTTTACAGCTATGTAATTTTGTTTTTAGGAATATATGTACAGTGATTGTGGTTATATTTCTTGAAATTGTTCTGAAACTGGACCTTGGAAACTGGTCTTTTTGTACAAACCTGCTAGGAGAGACCACCTGTCTTGAGAGACTGCTTTTTGTTGTATGAAGGGGCGGTCTCTCATAACACTTTTTACTGTACTGTCTTTATGCATATTGTATTTAGCGCAGTAATTGTGATATGTATCTCAATACAAAATAGTGGATGATAACCGTTTTTTTTAGCCCTGACCAATTTTTTTTAATTGTCCCATTTTTTCATCTTAATAATTTTTTTTATTCTTGTGTCTATGCCAGAATCATAGAAGGGAAGCATTTTTAATTATGTGGATATAAGTACTGTACCCTCAGTTGTTATACAGTAGTCTGTGTACTGTACTGTAATGTTTTTTTTTTTGTGTTTACATGTGTGATTTATCAGTATATATTTCATGCAATTCAGGTTTTAAGAATGACTTTAACAATTCATTTTACGTTTTTTGTTGGCTGTTTGTTAAAAGAAAATAGGTTATTTTTTTGTTCAAATTGGCCATTGTAAAGTAAGTTTCTTCTCCTTATTGTCTTATTCTGGGGAACTTGAATATCGAAACAGACTCTTTTATTTTTCTATAGTATGGATATCCAGCATTGAAAAACTTATTTTTAATAATCTTTAATATGGAGCTCCTTTTCATTTATTTCTAAACTTGCGACTAAATTAATTTCAGAGCAGATCCAGGGTTCAAAGCAAATCTGTTGTACGTCACATTTTTATGTAAAATTATTTTATTTGTTAGTGTAAAATGACTTTGCACACATTGTGTCCAGTTTTTCAGCTAAATTTACATTATTTCAAATTTATTCCTATTGTATGTATTTTTTCGTACCCTTTGATTTTTTGTACATAATCAAGTTATCAAAATAATAATTATTTAAATGTATCATAATTTTTTGTACTTATCACTTTGTATTTTACGAAAAATCCATGAAATTATCAGACATAAAATTTCTACTACGAAGATCTATGCTTGCAAGAAAGATCGAAAATATCGTATGGCCATTTTGTTTTTACAAAAATTAATAATAGTTGGTGAGAAAATACAATGAATGATGCATAAGCTCTCTTATTGTCATTACAATATATGCTGGTGTTTATTAACATATGGACAAAGGCCTTCACAGAACGTACCTTTAAATCTTATCATTAATTAGTTCTCCTTATTAAGTCTGTCACCGTAACAAAACACCACATGTATTTTAAAATGAGTTGGGAAGCCCTTTGATGTTTTCTTATCCAACAAAAATTATTTCTCAATATATATCTCAATACATGCTAAAGTGTGGACCACAGACCATTGGTCAACTAGTCTTATTGTTTCATTATAGTCATACAAACATAACATATAAAAACCTTGTCATTTTCTATCATAAATTTGAAAGCCATGGGCTCCCGTTAAATCGATTCATATATATACATATACTATCTTTTTAGTGCTTATACTGTTTTGACTTGGATATAATTAACATTTTATTGCAAATCTATTCTACAATATACCCCTCTATTGTTATCTTTATTGGTGAGTTCGAATAACAAGTAATGCGTATGATCGCTTGTCTTACAACATCTGCTGTATGGACAGTGGCTTCAATAGCACACTGACAGATTTTCATTTCCCTAAAGAGAGCCTCATTTCCCTACTGGCAGCCTTGCTAATTTGACCTCTTCAGTCGATTCTTGCCCTCAATCTGGTTTCAACTGAAATAACCAAAGCGCTAAGCATGTTTAATTACGTGTAAATAACACTGCATAGCCATGTGGTGGTTGTGACAATGTATATTGTAATTAAAACAAGAATCAGTTGTTCATTTAGTGGTCTTATTTGACAATGGAATATAGTAGGGTCGTAATACTTGAGGATTTTCACAATCATCAGGTAACTGAAAATAGTCTTTTTTCTCCGTGCAAAAGCTACAAATGAAAAATGCCCTGACTAAATATGGTCTTGTACACTGACAAAATTTTGATTTATCTCTCTTTCTCTTGCGCGCACGCACACATGCACGCTCGCGTGCATTAACTATAATGCGATTTCAAGTTCTTTATGTTTTTTTATTGCAATTTGATAATGATATTATTGTTGCTGTAAAAATACAAGTTGCACTTAATTTTTTGACAATGTGGACTCATATCGTTGCATATAATTTACCAATAAATAATACCCATAACTAATGCATGTTCAAACCATCTTAATCATTTTGCCAACATTACACTACAGCTGCATATGCTCTAAATGCAGACGAGCTTGCACACTGATACATAATCTTTTATCTCTCTCTCTCGTTCACTAATAACAAAAAACTTTTTGAGTACTTTTATTTTTTATTGGTATTAGATTCTTGAGTTGAGAGCAGAATGAGACAGAAACTATACGATTACTTTGTACTTTTGTACTGTTAGGTTGTTGAGTAGCGTGTATTTCCGTAGAAGTTGTTCAGGTACGATCCCTTTATTTTTTGTACACGGTCAGTACCACAAAATGATAATTATTTATTTTACATATATTTTTCATACAATGAAATTGGTAATTATTTTTTCATGTACGAAAAATTACATGAAATACAGTAACAGCGGTTCTGTTGTGGCTAAGTTTTAGTAGTTTTGCTATAAACCTGCTCTCGGCATTTTTTTTGTCACATGATTCTGCAAAAGTACTTTAACTTGAGCAAGTAGTGTTACACTAAACTCTGCAAATCAAGAATCTTACAAATGTAAAACTTGTGTAATTCCACTTAAATTTAGATTTTTGTATAAAGCATGATAGTTAAGGTTGAAATACAGGTTTTTATAAATAAAAATATACTTTTACTTTACTTAACGTTATGGTTGGATGCAATTGCCTCAAAAGACGATGAAAAATATGTTTACCAGATTGATAGTAATAATTCATTGAAACCAAAAGTTATTGATAGAGATAATCACCCTGAATTTAGATAAATGTCAAATCAGAGAATATAAAATTAAGTATCACAGCATTATGTGAAATTTCTTGCAGCAAGTGTCTAATAATTTGCATTATTACTACTATAAAAATTCAGCAGCAAGTCGAGGAAAACCACTTAGATCATTCATCATTTTTTTCTGAAGTAATAGGGTTGCATCTAGGATTTACAGTTATGGAAATCCAGCTAAAATGTACAATATTTAGCAAAATTATTGAGTCTCTGCTTCATAATCACAAGAAAAATAAGGGAGTGTTGTATATTGTTTTGTGTATCATGCAGGCTTTTTTCCCCAACAAATATAGAAATTACCTGATCTACATCTATAGTGTTACTGTTATGGATAACCAATTCATTTGGTTAAAGAACTGAAATGAAAAGTTTAAAAAAATGCAGTCTCTAGTGTGTGCCTGAATTTACTAGATAAGGAAACATGCATCACAGCACAAAAATAAAGCAGTTAGACTCGAAATTGTGCAGCTTTGTTTATATTGGCTGCCAGCTTTTTGAGATATTCTTGAAAATGTGGCTTGTAGTTTTCCTATCAACACTGTCATCCTAACAGAGTTGCGCATTACTGATTGTTATAGTAGTAAGATATGCCCCCCCCCCACGTCAATCATATCAGGGTCAACATCTTGTACTGCCAGGCTGTCATTATATGCTGCTTCAGCAGATCTTAATTTTAGATGATTTTATTATTGATGAACTTGAATGATTGTCATAGACACTAATGATAGCAATGCCAGTGCATCATACATAATATTTAGCTGTATGTTGACTTAGCACTTCCTTGTTTTTACTTTCAAAGAACAAGTCCGTACTGGATGTGTTGTTGGAGATTCTTTATTTCAGTTACAGTTTCATGTGTAAACAAAGTACAAATGTTAATTGTGGTTGCACAACTTTATAACAGATATTGGAGTGTTTGCATGATAAAATTTGCAGGTTGATCATGATTTCAGCTCTGCTGGTCATTGACCCAATGTTTGGAATGGTCTGCTGTCTGTCATCTGTTGTCTGCCTGTCTGTTAGCTCAAGTCTTCTTATCACCACTACTAAATTACCATTTTGTTGAGAAAAATTCATGTTTTAGTTGTGTCTTTCAATTTGGTTTCAGTGTATTCAGATGTTAAGTAGGAAAAGCATTTCTGAGAATCTAATTATATCCTTTTTGTTTATTTCCAGTTTCTAGAACTGCATGCAGTATTGTTACAATCAGTCAAAGGTTTTATCATATTGATTATGTCTGTTGAATCAAATAAAATAAAATGGAGTGGAATAATAAAGAAAAAAGGGTTAAAAACTATGCAAATCTTGTCCATGTAAAAGCAGTCATGATAATGTCAGGTCAACTTGTTTCAGTTGACCAGTTGAAATATTATCATGTAGGTCAAATAGTAGAAATATATAACAATAATCCATGGTTTATACTTCCAGTTTGCAAATGTGATCAATAAAATGAGAAGGAAATTGAAAGCAGTACTTGGTGCATGAAAAGCTTTGTTTACAGATATGATTCCTTATAGAGAAACAAGTTCCCAAATTTGTAGTGAACTTAAAATTTTTGAATTAGCACTCTGAGGTTTTCTAAAGGATGAGCAGAAACTTTAGTATTACTTGCAATGTTGTCTTGGCATCAGTATTTTACTAACAGTACAAATTGTATTTTTTTGTGGCATCTTGTTAATGTACTCGGCTGATAGGCCATTGGTACGAAGCTACCATTTGAGGGATTATGACTGATATTGTGGGTTGCTAATCAACAATAACACTAGAATATATCCACATTCACATTCAAAAAGCAGTGACATAATACACAATTTTTTTGCAGCTAAATGTGATGTGTTTCAAACCCTTGGGGTAATTTTTGTAGTGATGATTTTCCCCAGGGGATGCAAGATTGAGTCGAAAATCCACTTTGTGTCAGAATTGGGCTCAGATTGAGTATAACCATGTTGTGACAACTGGGTGAAATTGAAAATTTGGGGGTCTTGGATGCACAAATTAGAGTAACGGGAAACACTGATCTATCGTAGTTCACATATTTTTTTGGTATATGATGCCATTTTATTCTTACCAATCAACTTAAAAAAGAATTATAATTATTAGTTTTCAAGTTTATATTTATTTCAGAAATTGTTGCCACAAGTGTGTCTCTGACATTTTATTGATTAAATTCAGATCAGTATATTCATGCCATATACTTGATATAAGGCCAAAAAATAGAATGGTTCGGGTCTGCCAACCATCCTTGTTTTTTTGTTGCTAACCCTAGCACTTTTTTCTACCAGGGTAAAAAAAATTGATTTGTGCTAAATGTGATATGTTTGATTTGTGCATCTAATTGAGCTGGTTTAGCCACTTACTTGAAAGCACAATTTGAAATCCAGCGAAATAGGAAACACATTTATTTTTAGCCTAAACTGGTTTCATGTTTTTTAAAATACAAATGTAATAAATGGCAACTATCTTACGTAAACATCTTGTGTTTGTGATGGTTTTTTTTTTTTGTTTCTTTATGTATATGCTGCTTTCAACAATATTTCAAGGTGGCCCTTGTGGATTAATATGAAAATTACAGGGAAACTAACAGTCAGTACAAGAAACACTTTTCATTTATTGTGATGGTGCACTGAAGTTATCACTTGATGCATAGCATTATTTAAATTTCTGCACATGTATATTAGTTCATTGGCAGGGATGTACATTGTAGCTAGGCAGTTCACTGATGTAATGTATGAATGGAGAGGTTGGAGGATGTGCAAGAAATTTTTAAACCTCACATTTTTTCCCATTACATTCTATATGTATCTCTAGCTAGGCAACTGAAAAATCATGCAGACATTGGTACTTCATAGTTTTTTACAAGAAAAGGTATTAAATTGACATGCATGTTATGTAAACTATGCCAGCATAGTACATAACAGAAACTTGAATATATCTGTAATTGTACTGTAAATGATGGCAGCATTCATACACAACATTTTACTGAAAATTCTGTTCAGTTTTGCAAGCAAAAAATCAAAATGCAGTTTCTTTTCAAGACAATAAATTATATAGTAAAATCGTTTTGGCATGTGTGTGCATGTGTCTTTATTACATTTTTGTTTAATCTCTGTAATTATGATGAGATATACAAGTCACTTTAATGGCACCATCAACCATTGTTATTATGAATGATGCCAAGTTTTGCATTAAAGTATTTGAAGTAACTGATCTTCTACTTTTGTTGTTTTTGCCTTGAACTGAAACTTTGTGATAATATTACTATAGGTTTAAAGTTTATATGCTGATATGCAAAGAGTTCTGTCTTGCCTTTCTTGCCTTCTTTAAGTACAAAAACTTGTTAAATCATAGTCAGCAATGTTAAACAGTGTTCATACAGTCTTGAAAATCATTGAATATGTTGGGTTGCCTTGAAAACTACTTCAGTTTGTTTTTATCCTTGAACAGTTCGTGATTTTTTTTTTACGAGCTCCTTGAAGTTCCACAAAAACTTCTTGCATTTGTCTTAGGGAGTACAGGTCAAATTCTGCATTGTTGTCATTTAAATATTCTCCAAAAATAATGCATAAAATGGAATACAATTCAGTGGTTTAACGACAAGACATGGGTAGTTAGCAAATAATGTACTGCCATTTTTTTAAATGTTTTTTCTTCAGCTTTTGTATCTATTTATGCAGTGATGAACAAAGTAAGCTGTGGAGAAAGTTTAGTTACTGTAAGAAAAAATATTTCTTGAAAACTTGTAAAAGTCCTTGTAAAGTCCATGAGAAATGATTCTGGGACGTTGTGAACCATATTTTGTGTGACAGATACAGGGACTATACTAACCAGCATATTTATCCAGGTGAGACACCAGGTTCTGTCAAATGCTAATTCTGTTTAGTGAAATAGGAAGACCATGATATGTTTTAAATTTCTCTCAAACATTTTATCTTTGTTTTTTTCAGTCTCGGACTCCAGCACTAATATTTGAGCATGTAAATAACACAGACTTTAAGGCAAGTATATCTTTTGTAATTTATTTGCCTGCAATTTCAGTGTTAGCATTAGTTGAGGCACATGGGCACTATGATCTAAAGTAGCAAGACTAATACCATTTAAGCATTGCTTGTTACCAAAGGATAAGTTGATTACCATATATCTACAATAAAACTCTTGCTTCTTACACTTATATTTTGACTCCTTTCTGAGGGTCATATGTTGACACCTTTGAAAGCCAGTTTGTTTCATTTTAATTATACCTGAGAGAGAAACCAATGCACTTAGTTGTTTTATGTGATTGTGTGAGGAGGAGAGACAAATTCTAGCTGTTGTGTTTGTGAATCAAACCTGTTTAATCAGTCAGGTGCATGTACCACTTAGACTAAAAGGTCTGGACCAGCAAAGCTGGTTCATAAGTGGCCTTATACCTAGGCTGTTTCACTCCTCCTCATCTTCCTTGACATCCATCCCCAAATGTTGCCCAAATTCACCTCTTGGATTGGTTGAACCCCATTCCCAACCTGGTTGCCAGCCACTGAGTCAGACAAGCCCTTAAATGTAACAGCATGAGAGAGAAATTCTGACATTATGGTCAGGAATTCAGTACGGTTCATTTATCATGTCAGGTGCACATACCATTAAACTTAAATGGTCCAGACCAGCTTGGCTGGCTAGTAAGTGGACTCATATATACCGAAACCTCTCCCTTTACACTGACATTCGTCTTCGAATGTCACCCAGAATTGCCTCTTAGAGTGGTTGAACCCCGTTGCCAACCAGGCCACCAGCTACTGAGATTGGATAAGCCCCCAAATGTGAAAGGAGGAGTGACAAAATCTATTTAATCTGAAATTGAACCAAGTTCATCTGTCTCGCAATTGGGCACACATATCACTAGACTTTCATTAGTTCTGGACCAGCTAGGCTAGTTACTAAGTGGCCTCATATACATAGAATGCTACATTTGTTAGGCCTATATAAAATATACCGAGGAATAACAGTAAGATCTGGGCAAGTTCATTGATGTCCAGGGATTGTCCTGGTGAGCTTGTTGCAGAATGTTTCTTATTTTTGTGCAGTATTTTACTATGATTTTGCCAGAAAGCAGTATTCAAATTTCCCTGTATCATATGGTTATGGGGTCAAAGTATATTTAATTGTCATCAAATTCAGGTGCCAGAGTGTTGTTTTGGCAATTCACCAGTAATTCAGACAAGGTTCCAGTAAAATGATGCTTACATGTATCACCCACTGGTGATGCTACACTGAAGTGTTGAATGAATGCAGAAATTTTTTGAAGACGCACAAAGCAAATTTGATTCCTTAATGTTTGGTTATATGGCATATGGTTATATCTTGACATTATCTTAGACATATTCACTGATCTCCTATGATTGTTGTCAGGTTCAGGGTCAAAAGCCATGACAGTCGTTTTTATTGTTGTTGTTGTTGTTGTTGTGGGTCTTAACGCCATTTTTCAGCACACGATAGGCTATACATGGCGGCCAGTATTAATGGTGGAGGAAGAAACCGGGAAATCTGCGGAAAGAACCACCGACCCACGAGAAGCTGCTGGCAAGCTTTCTCACATATCCACATTCGCCGAATCTTAGACTCGAACCCACGCAGACAGAGGTGAGATGGCAGTGATCCGTAACGGACAGCGCTTTAGACCACTCGGCCACTCGGGGCCCCCGTTTTTATTGCTTATACAGGCAATTTGTGAACATGTTAATACAAACAGAATAAAAAATATTTTAAAAAAATTTGCTTTGTCGGACTTGGTCTAGAATATCAGAGATGGTTTCAGTAATTAGCAGTTAAAAAAAAAAAAAACAGACTTGTCTAGGATTCCTGAATGAAAATGTTGCTTCTCTTACATGTCATCCAAGATGGCCACTATGATGGCCATCTTGAAAACGATTTTACTGCACAGAAATATTAAAGGTTGTTTCAACACTCAGCAGTTAAAAAGGAGGAAAGCTCTTGTTTTTGGATTATTGACAAATTAACTTTTGCCGGTAGAGCATCAGTCCCTTTGAAGGACTCTTTTATTTGAATACAAGTGCACCAGCAAGTGTTCCAGTTTGCTATCCATAAAGATGTCAGAATTTTTGGAAAGTCAACCAGAACCGTCAATCCTAATGATCTATTACCTGGGTACCCGATCATAAGGAAATTATATAAAATGTGGACCTGAACTGCTTTGTTGCAAGTTCATAATTGCTTCGCCCGCCCCCCCCCTTATAAGCGTAATTATTACTAATATAAGTGGCCAAAAAGCACAATCTGAGCATAAAAGAGGAATATATATATATATATATATATATATATATATATATATATGCAGAGATCTCGGAAATGCATAATTACGCATATTTGGATGCAAATTTTTGATCTGGGATGCATAAAATCACCCACGCAGGAGTCCTCCGTACACACTTTTTTTGTTGCAAGGAAGAAACTTTCCCGACACAATAAACATGTTCTAATCACTATGAAATATGAAACAATGCTTTTATTTAAGTTTGTTGCTCACTTCCTTTAATCAAAGGTCTTTGGCTTGCTTTGATGAAGGTGCTTGTGTTATTGAAGGTGCCGCTAAAGGCTCTCTTTGAAGTACCAAATAAATACCTGTTTATTACTGTTGCGGCAACATCAGATAATTGTAGAACATTGAGACAGATTTGTAAAAAAATTTGCTTAGCATATATTGGTGCTTCAAAGGTAATCAGTTTTCTTTGAAGTTGCAGCAAAACTATTTTTCTGGTACATGTTCCTTTTTAAAAAAATGCCGTTGTCTGCTCGACTGCAGTCATTAACCGTTTCTGCCTTCAGAGGTGGTCGATTGTAGCTAGTCAGTTGCATGGCTATTTTTGTTATATTACAGCATACAGTACCAAGGCCAGACATCAGCATAAGCAGATCATGATTTAACAGTTCACTCTTAGGGTGGTTTGTCAGTATGAAACAAGGATTTGTTAATGTAACAATAGATTCCAGTGTATTTTTATATCCACGTTTGCGGTTTCCTGTCATGGTGCCTTTGAATATCTCTACTCCAAACCCATGTCTGTATCTAGTTTTTATCAGCCAAAAATGTTGTCGCCAAGTATATCACCAGATGGTATATTTTGTCGCTAATAAGGAATAAAATCACAATTTGTGACTTTGGCGATGCCCAACATGACCCCTGTCAGTGTGTTCATTTCTGACTGTAGCCATATTGCATGCGACCTCGAAATCAAGACACGACGAGACTGGGAAAATATGCCATTTGGAAATTTGGATTTTAATGAGATTCAGAACTGTGCTAAAGTTGCTAGAACTGATAATTCGGATGGGACAGTAGCCAAGAGTAATAAAGTATGTGATGTCTGGCTTAGAGTTTGGAATAAAAACTTTCCTTGGATTGACAAAATTTAATCTGATGGACAAACAAGAGCTATATGCCAATGGTGTAAATAATGTGGAAATTAAACTCAATGGCAACTACTGGTTCTTCTAATCTGCAAAGTTCCACATTTTCATGGCACAAGACATCTAGAGACCACCTACTTGCTAGGTAGTCATAAAATCATTGAACTGCACAGTCAGAAGCCTGTACAACTCGGCTTCAGGAGTACTGCGATGTATTTTCAGACTTTTGCAGTCCTAGCTGCAATTGTGTTGGTGTCACCAGTGACATCCATGGCATGTGAGAGAGGCTTCAGTGTACAAAACAAATTAAGGATGAAGGGAAGGTCCAGAATAAAACATGAAACCATAACACAGTTGATGCGAGTCAAAGAAGAGGGACCTAGTGTGGAGGAATACGATCCAAAGCCAAGCATCAGAAAATTTTGTGAAATGCGACATAGATGAAAATGAACTACATTGTAGTTAAAGAATATAGTTGTACATGATATCAATTTTAATGGACATTTAGCCACTTAAACATGTTTCTGGGAGGGGACTGCAACTTTTGGTGGTGGGACTCCTATTTTTACCAAATTAGGAGTCCTGGACTCCTTGTTTTAAAATCCTAGTGAGACCTCTGATATATATATATATATATATATATTTCATGCCATAATTACAGAATACTATATGAAAAACATACATTCATTTTTGCTACGTATCTGAATCTGCTGCAATTAAAATTTTTGTCACAAATCAGCTATGTGAATTATGCACACATTCACTTCAACTAGTCTACATCACATTTAATTTTCGCTGAAACTTCATAAAGTCCACAAATTCTGAATGCTGTATTACATCACTGTCAAATTCCTTTTTTCAAAATTTGTAAAGCGCTATTGATTTGTCCTTTTCCTGATGTAACATGTTTTTCAATTTAACAAAATCCCTATCATCTAACATTTTTTACTTATTTAACATCCATGAGTCACATCGATAAAGCCTGTTTCACTTCACATTTGGTGCCATGCTTTTTCAATACAGTCTGGTCTGCTACATAAGTAAGAGGCATAAGTAAGAGGTCTTGGAAACACTTCATCATGCGTATTTGGATGCAAATTTTTTTATATCTGGGACGTAGAAAATCACGCAGAGTCCTCTATACACATGCAGTAGCTGGATGGCAAATTCAGAGGTTTGCCAGTCCAGCTTCAACCACTTGCTGAGTGGAAAATTATGTTGATCAATTCATCATTTTAGCTGAGCTGATATTTACAAGGTGAAAATTCAGTGGCTGAAAGACCCCATATGTTGTAAATGTTGTCATTGTAAGAGTACCTCAGAAGAACATGAAGCAATAGCTGGGTGGCAAGTTCAAAGAGTGGTGGGAAAATGTGCTCATATTTACAGTGACTGAATTCAGAGGCAGAAAGACCCAGTGATGTTCATGTTGTCATTATAAGAGTACATCAAAGGAATAACTTTAGCTTTCATTATTGTGTTCATTTCTAAGTTTAGCCAAATAAGTAGTGCATGTGACCTCAAAATCAAGATACGTTGAGACTTGGACAAAATGCCATTACAAATTTGGATAAGTATTTTGGGTTTAAACAACAAATAAACAAAGATTGTAATGAGATTCAGAAGAGTGCTAAAGTTGCTAGAACTGATATTTTGCATGGAACAGTAGCCAGATGTAAGAAAGTGTGTGATGCTTAGCATAGTGCATGGAATAAGACCTTTCCTTGGCCTGACATAATTGAGTCTCACTCTGATGAACAAACAAGAGCTATATGTCAGTGGTGTAAAGAATTTAGAAAATTAAACTCTGTGGCAACTACTGGTTCTTTTCATGTGGAAATTTAGCCACTATGGGTATGCCCAATGTGCTTCTGGGAGGGGACTGCAACTTTTGCTGGTGGGACTCCTAGTTTTACCAAAATAGGAGTCCTGGACTCCTAGTTTTAAAATCCTAGGGAGACTTGATAAGTGTGTATCAATCTAAAATAAATCTGCAACACATGGTTTCAAGTACAAGAAACCCTTCTGTTTTCTTGGAAATGTGTCATGTACAATTAATATAAATATGTACATAGACAAATGGTGACACATATAAAATATAAGATCAGTAAGACAAAGGTCTATGGTGGATAAATGTCACATGACATGAGCCTTGAACTGTGCTCCTTATTCTGTGTCTTGCTGTCTAATGATGTTGCCAGATATAATCTTAGATCTGAACATGGAAACATTTTTTTTTGTACATGAATTAAATAGGTACCCTATAGCATATTACATGGGCAATTATGAACGGATAGTTACCCAAGTGCCCAGATACCCATTGACACCTTTAGCTACACATATGTTAAAAAGTTGTACACTAAAGAAATTTATGTGCACTAGGGTCTTGAAATTTTCATGCCCTTGCCAGACGTTATTCTCTGAAAACTGATGTTAATGCATTATTAAATACCTTAATGGAAGTTATTATCAGCCATAACAAATATGTTGATATACTCCATTGTTAGACATACTTAAAAATTCCTTGTTTTCGACTCCAGATGCTGATAGTTTCAATATTATCATATTACATGTATTTACTTTCACTGTGACCAGACTTTGTATTATGTTGAGATTGATTTAAGATCAAAGGCCTTGTCTCAAGGGTTTTTGGTGTTCTCAGCCATTAAAAGAAGGAACAATATCAATGTGGATTCTTGGAAGTTTCTTTCAGTTAGAAGACCACAAGTCCTTTCAATGGACACTTGTTATTACAAATTATGTCCAGCCGTCTGGCTATTATACTCTTTTCCATTTTGATACATTGCCTTTAATCTTTGTATGCATTTGTGTTATGACGACTTTGTGTCCATTTGATTTGACTTTGTCAGATTAGTACTTTTAGCATTATCTGTTTGATCAGAATTTTAAAGGTTATCTGAATTTAAAAAAAAATTCCGTTCATCTGTCCATTGCACTCTTGAAATTTTAATATTTATGGACTGTTTGAGATATGTATTGGAGATTTGGTATGCATTTTTGTCATGAAAAGAATTCATGCCACATATAAGAAAGGCCTTTTCAGTTTATTACTTTCATGGAGGGTATGTTGTATGTGTATTTCGTAAGCACTTGCTCATTTTCCCTCACATGTGAGGATCAGGCTAATCTAACAGTTCAAAATAATGGGAACTGTTTGCTTTGGATTTAAGAGATGAAAATTGTATTAAATAAAACCTTGTTTGTGTATTGTAAATAAAAATTAGATAAGTGGCATAGTTGCAAAATTAATTACTCGTTTATATATGATGTTAAGATGCCATGCAGTCACGAAGGAAGGTAGGCTGTTTTTATGGTTTAACCTAATCACTTGAGAACTTGAGCAAATGTTGCCAGCTTTTTTACACCTTATGTGAATATGTTGACAGGTGAATGTAATTGTAGTTAGCATTATCTTAAATTATTTTATTGGAATTTTAATTTTGAAATGAATGTGTTAATGTGTTGACATAGATAAGGAGCTTCTATAGCTTTCCTTTTGACTAAGTAGAAGGAAGCACTATCAGAATTCACATATTCATGGGTATTAACTTCATTTACATTTTTTCTTTCAGCAATTATACCAGACCTTCACAGATTATGACATCAGGTTTTACTTATTTGAATTGTTAAAGGTAAGGATTTTTTTTTAGGCATGGATTATATAGGATTTCTTATGTTTGTCCATCCATTCATTCTTGCTTCCAACACACACACTTGAATGTAACAAATTTTTGATGGATTTTGGTGAAAATTGGTAAACATTATGGTTATCACAAGAAGACGCACATATTTACTTGTCACTTTACTCTTTTCCAGGATGTAAATTCTCTTGTCACAGCTAAATATCCCCCCCCCCATCAAAACTGGGAGCCAAACCAAAAGAACATGAATACAGTGATTCCTTAGTTATGTCCAACATATAGAAAAATAGCTTCCTCTTCGTTGGATTTTGTGTACATACACTTCTGTCTGGTTGCTAGATGAAATTCATCTTCAGTGTGGTCTTTAGATGTCTTCTTGACCAACCAGTACAGTTCACTTGATTTTTGTTTCTCCAGGCATTGAAGTGGGTAGTTATTCCACTGTTGAAAGTTGAACAATATAAACAATGTAGTCCAAGAAGTTTACATCACAGTCTGCTGCGGGTAGATCACAGACATTCTGGAATAGTTAATTTGTGTTCAAAGATTTTCAGATTTTCTTTCTCCGACAAAGGAGAAACACCTTGTACCATTAAATTTAGCTGCTCACTTGCATTTTCTTTTGTTTTGGCATAAATTATAAGACATTTGAGACTACAGTACCAGATCTGTGTCCAAAATATCTCCCCCCCCCCTTGCAAAGTGAGTATGATAGTAATTATTTTTGGTGTGTAATTTTAAACTTCAGAAGTTGAAAAATATTGTAGATTAGTGAGTTTAGTGACCACTCTGGTGGCCTAGTGGTTAGAGCATCCACCTTGGATGCGGGAGGTCATGGGTTTGAACCCCAGCTGAGTCATACCAAAGGCTATAAAAATGGTACTAACAGCTGACTCGCTTGGCACTCAGCATTAAGAGGTTAGTGTTAGAACTGGTTGGCCTGGTGTCTGAATAATGTGACTGGGTGGGATATGATGCTGCATGCCTGTGGCATAATGCACGAGTGCTAGACATCACTATAAACTGTCACACAGCAGACATCATAGCGATATGACTGAAAAATTGTTAAACCTATGTTAGCAGTCCAAATCACACAAACACACATAGTGAGTTTAGTCCAAAATATGACTTATGGTTATTACATGATTCAACAGGAAACGTTGGTCTTGGCTGATAGAAACTCAAAGCAGGTGACTGTAAATAATTCCTTGCACAATACATATGCTTTAAGTGTAATACATGTATTTGAAAGCATATGTACCATCTATACTTGCTTATAAGTTAATTTGACTATAAGCTAAGCCCCGCTCATTTTAGGGCTTCCAAAAGAGAATTTCTTTATGACCCTTCTATAAGTTGAGGTGTTTGTGTTTTTTGCAAGTCAGATCTGTCTGCAAGGGGTGATATGTGGTCAGTGAGTTGGAGTTACACATGGGGAAAAAATAAGTCAAATTGGATAGATGGACAGATAGGACAAATAAAGACAAAACCAATGTAAAATAAATACAGTTGTATTATTGAGTTGAATATGTACAAATAAATTTACAACTTACATTTTGTCCATCTTCATGTAATTATATCCATTTTTAATCCATTTATATAATCAATCTGCGCTTGAATTGTGTCATTTATAGGTATAAAAATTGTAATCCAGAATGATGAGATTCACCTTATCTTGTAATATATTAATTCCAAAAGTATTATAATAAAGTCCACATTTTTGTGATCCACAACGATGTGCCTACTCTAGTGTTCCACACTTTTTCATGTCCATTTTGGTGCTGCTCTAGAACACTTGTTCAAACCAAACTCTCAATTTGCATAAAGGCTTTCCATTATTCAGATTTTCTTCAGATGTCTGACACTGTCAACTAGAACTGATTTTTCTTGTGCCAGTCACATACTCATTTCTCTGACGCACCAAATTTGTGTTTTGCTGCACTGTTGTGTTTTTCCGCAAAGTCTGTAACCTTTAACTTAAATGCTCTATTGTACACCCATGTTAGTGAAAGTTTAGCAATTCACGATGTATGATATCTGAGTGACAAAATACACTGACAGAACACTGTTCATAAATGTGGACAGGTTGATCTTGGGGTCTGTAAGAGACACTTTGATCATACAGTCTTTGAAATGTCAAAGGATTGCTGCAACTAAACAGGTGTCATTTGCGTGGTATGATGAGAGGGACTCAAAATGGCATTGAACAAGTATCAATTATCAAGGCACACTTAAAGGATTGTTCACTGGGGAAAACAAATCAGTGCTGTTTTACATACTAAAGGGTTAAGGTCAAACTTTCCTAATTAACAGCTCTATCAAAACATTGTGATTTGAGAAAACAGTGCTATTTCACCTTTACAAACTAAGGGAGTAAGGTCAGATTTTGAAATGTTTTGTTATATCTCTGCATTAATAAACTTTTTAGTAAAAAGGTTGACTTATAAGTGGGTATTAATGGTAATTGCTAGTTTTGGTATTTATTTATTTATAATTTTGTTCACTGTTTATAAATAATTCATTGGGCTTCCCAAGTGCTTAATTGACTTTGTTCATGCCTTTATAGATTGCATTGAATTTCATTAAATTGTGTTAAAATCTTTAGTAAATAGAGGAATAAAAGAACATCATTCAACCTCCCCCCCCAAGTTGTATCGAGTCAATAAATATGATTTTATTTACTTCAATTATTTATAGGAAATATTTGTGGCTGTACAAGCTTCATAATGTAGATCATTGTCAATATTAGACTTTGAATGTGAAGAAACGTGTGAAATGCCTTGTGCCATAGTAGGTGAAATATCTTTTTTTGTTTTGGAACCTGAAATTGTTAGCAATATTGTGGAATGGGGTCCTGTGGACTAAACTGCCAGTCTGACCCTACTTTGAATTCACATGTTGCAGTGTCATACAACCCAAAACCAAACTACATGTATACTCATTGATTCTGCAAATGGGAAATCCCCTGACCAATATCCTCGATTGTTTAATGTACTGTTCATCCAGTTTTAGTGCAAATGAGTGATTCCTCATTCTACCTTAATCAGGGAGCTATCGCAAAGGTTTGCCAGCCAGGCAACATAAAGGGTGGACAGTTCTCTCTGCTACACTTGATTTTCACAAGGTCACATGCCCCAGTACTAGATATCATTATAAACTGCCACACTGCAGACACCGTAGCAATATGACTCAAATTGTTAATGGTATGTTAAAAATCCAAAACACATACACACAAAGTCATATGCCCATGTGCCTGTGAAGATGTTAGTGGTATTTTTACTAGAGTCTCATTTGCTGACCTATTCTTGGCTGCTCGGCATGGCCAATGTGGGCATGTGAGAAAGCTTGCCAGTAGCTTCTGTGAGTCGGTGGTTCTTCCTGGGTTCTTCCTCCACAAAAATATACTGGCTGCCATGTATAGCCTATTATGCTTATTAGAAGTAGTTGCTAAGATATCCAGATGCTCTTTGCCCATGACCGTGGTGCTTTTGTTGGAGTTACTCCATCTCTGCAGGGATGTTGTGATGGACACTGCAAAAGGGTTCTCCAAAAGGTCAGAACTTCCACTGCTCAACTCATCCAGATAGCCCCTCTCTGACCTTAATGATTGTGGTTCATCAGCCTATTCGACCTGTTGATAGACCAACCCAGATTGTTATCTCCTTATCCCAACAGCCCTCAGATTCACTACATTTTTCTAATTTCAAATGACACATGTACCAGGCAAATTTTTGAGCAAGGCTGCTGAATGTATCGTGTAAGCCAGGAGATGGACCGTGTCAAAGGTCTTTGCTGCAAAGTGGAAAATCTTATGTGATTGGTACCTAGAAAGTGCGTTAGACCCATCTTACTGTAATGGCATATTTTCTACTCTTTGAGGAGAGAGCATGCTATGTCAACAATATAGAGGTTATTGGACAGTCGTATTGAACACTCTCAGATCTTCCAGATCCTAATAAAACATCTAAAGTATTTTCGGCTGCAAAGACCAATGTCTTGCTCACTTAATGCCAAGGTGGAATCACTTGTGTTTTGTAGAAATTATTTTTATATGTTCATTATGTTGGTAACCTTATTAAATTAAGCATTTTTTGTTTGTTTTGGTACCATGTTTAGCAGTTCTCTCTAGATGTGCATTTTAAAATGCCCACTTCAGAGCACATCAAGACATGGATATCTGCTCTAAAACTCCTGTCAGTGATGCATTTCTACAATCTTTGTACCTGGATTCTTTGTAAGTGCATGAATACGAAGAAGATGGCACCAGTTTTTGACAGAAAAACCATAGTACATGTTTTCATTAATAATGTTTCTCTGTTGTATCAAAATTGTAACATTTCATTATGGTTTTCTTTTACAGGCTCTGGACTACTGTCATAGCATGGGGATCATGCATCGAGATGTTAAACCTCACAATGTCATGATAGATCATGAAAATAGAAAGGTAAGCTATTGGTTACATCATCCAGCTTGAATTGTTCATGGCACTGCACTGTTTTAAGAAACCTGAATGTCTCATTCAGCAAACTGAACTAATTATTTGATGCATACTGGATCAAAAAATTTAAAAGGATTCTGATATTTAAAAAAAAAAACATTGCAAGAGTAAAGAAAAATTCAGAAATTTTGTTTTATTTATTAACTTACGATGCTGTGAATCAAGATTCAAAATTTTGTGCCATGTTGAATATTGACAGCTTGTACGTGGTTGGTAATTGTATTTTTATTTTCATTCACCAGACAGAGAGAAGTAAATTCATCACAAGTTTTATATGCATTCTATGATGTATATTTGGATTGAGCTAGACCTAGTAGGCCATGAAATACATTTTTTTAACACATCATTGGAGATAATTCTGTTTTGATATTATTTATTTATGGACTTTTTAATTTACAGTTACGTTTAATTGACTGGGGTTTAGCAGAGTTCTACCATCCAGGAATGGAATACAATGTTAGGGTAGCTTCTAGGTATTTCAAAGGGCCAGAACTCTTACTGGATTATCAGGTAAGCTTCATCAACCTGTGCTAGTTGGGGTTCCTAAATGGACATGGTCCTTTCATTAACCCATTTTATCCTGAATACGACTACGGGCGTAATACCTCATTCAATCCTGAATACGCCTGTGGTCATAGTATCCCATTTAATCCTGAATATGACTATGGTCGTACTCTACTACGTATGTGTGTAGCGTCTCTAGAAACACATGTTATACATCACAAATACTTGTGTACGTCTTCACCAACACAGGAAATGGTTAAAGCACGCATGCGCAGTGAAATTTTAAAAAAATGTGGTTGGAAAAGAAATTGTTGGCTTGAAAATTGATCGATAAAATGATGGAAGACAACTCAGATGTAAACATGGATGTTGATAGCGAGGGTAGCGACATTGAAGTTAATGAGTTGGATGATTCTGATGATAATATTGACTTAAATGACGGGTTAGAATTGAATCATGTTGATGAAAGAGATGATGCATGGCTTCATGCACTTTCGACAGTGATTCGGAGAATGAAGCTGACTTTGAAGGCTTTCAAGGGGAATGGGTCCAGGATGATTTTTTCACCTCAGTTACAGCCACGATTTAAATTGATAGAAGGGGCAACTGTTCAACACCCAGAAGAAGCCGATGCACAACATTACTTTGGGATGATTTAATCTGGAAAAAACTTGTTGATGAAACAAACCGTTATACTGAACATGAGCGTAGAAAAAATTCCCCCCCTCCCAACCAAAGTCATCAAGATAGATGCCAGTCGATATTCCCACAATGAAGGCCTTTATAGGCTTATGTTTTGCAATGGGAATAATTGGTCTTCCATCAAGACATAATTAATGGTGACAAAATAAGTATATATTTGTCACATCCTTCAATAAAATTGTGTCTCGTGACAGATTTGATCTCATTTGGAGATACTTGCATCTCCATGACAACGAAGAACAAGCTGCAGAGTGTCAGACAGAGGGAAGACCAGATAAATTAAAGAAAATTAGATGATACCTGGATTATTTAGACCAGAGATTTTCATCAAATTTCATACCCAAAACAAATGCAACTATTGATGAAAGCATGATAAAATTCAAAGGAAGACTCTCTTTTAGACAGTATCTCCCAGCAAAGCCAAGAAAATGGGGTAGGTGGGTGAAACTATGGAATATGGCTGACATCTGAACTGGATGCATGCACAGATTCCAGGTATACACCGGCAAAGAAGATGGGCAAGAAAAAGGGCTGGCTTACAGTGTGGTAATGCATCTCTGCTCACACGTTCGGAAAAAAAATCTTTCAGTCTATTTTGACAACTTTTACACAAACACAGATTTATTGAGAGACTTGCATACTAGAGGGCTGATGGCCTGTGGAATGGACCGTAACAACAGAAAGGGGTTGCCAAAAGAGTTACTGCCAAAACAGCTGAAACTGAAGAAACATGAATACAAAGTCGCACAGAAGGATGAACTTATATTTTGTGTTTGGCAGGATACAAAAGCTGTTTGTGTCTTGTCAGATTTTCATGACCCATCATCACGTGGCTTTGTAAACAGACGTTCTGGTATGGCTGTTCAGCAACAGGTTGAAGTTCCCAAAATGCTATTGGATTACCAGCAAAACATGAAGGGAGTAGATCTCTGTGACCAGATGGTTGGGTACTATCTTCTTCATCACCGATCAAAAAAATGGTGGTGTCAAATTTTCTTTTACCTAATGGAAACTTCGGCGTACAGTGCTTATGTGATTGCATGGGACACAAATCCAGAGAAAGCCAAAAGTATGTGGCCAACATTTCAGAGCTATCTGGAGGACTTAGTTGCATCTCTGGTTGGTGACACTAGAGCTGGAAAGGCTGCAGCACTTGTTCCAGAGCCTACCAGAGTAACAGTGCAACATACCATTGAACAAATTTTTGACAGAAAAAAAACCTGTCATGAATGTTCACTGGCCGCTCAACCTGGAGAGAGAAGAGGGGTGACAAAATTTGGTTGCCAGGAATGCAGTGTCCCTGTTTATACTGAATGCCAGGGAAAACACATTACTAGGCGTATAAACACTTAAAAGCTGATGTTTAGACAACAACTGATGTTGAATTGGCAGTTTTAAAAATGTAGCATGTTTTTGCAATGTGATGTGGACATTTTTATTCACCGTTAAAGTAATATTGTTATTACTGACATAGTGATGATGTGGACTTCAAAATGTGGACAAAAATTGTACTGATTAATTACCTTTATCTTACTGAAAGATTTCTAGGATTAATTTTTGAAAAGTTTTCATGAGAAACTGCACGCTGAAGTACATGTTCTAGAATGTGAAGTAAACAAATTGTTCCAGGTGTTTTGTTGTCCAATATTAGTAAAATTATTATAACTTTTGAACAAACAGTGCTAGAAACTTCAAATTTGGACCAAAATACTAGAAATAGAATTATCTTTATTTTATTCACATCCTATTTGGAGCATTTCATTCATCTTCATGAACAAAAGATTCACTGAACATCATAGTAAGTTTTTTAATTTTTTTTTCTTCTTTCAAGTCATATTTCAAAATACATTTGTGAGCATGTACATTGGTAAATGATAATGGAACATATATCACTGTGTTGCAAATTTTATTACCTTTAGTTTTATATACTTTATAAAAGAAATAACAATGTTGCAACATTTTTAGTAAACATGGTGAAGGTCATCACAATTTCTGCTGCTGCTGCTGTATGATGCTCTGTTTTGCCACAGTGTATTTAGAATTGCTTCTCAGGAATCAGGCACTGCAGTTGAAATTGGTAAACAGGATAAAATGGGTTAATCTGCAGAAATCTGCCCATCTAAATCTTTCTGTGAATTTATCTCAGTCTGCAGACCCATTTTAGCTCTACTAGCATTGAAGGAGATATTTTTCAAAGGTTAAGAAAGGTACAAACCTGTAAAATGTTCTTGGATTTCTAAGTGTATGCATTGTTTTTCAGTACTGAAATCCTCAAGATCAAGAAAGTACCCCTTTCATTTTACAAACTGTCTTTTAAAAATTTTTTCCTGATCTTCTCAATATGAAATGCACATTTTTAAGAGTATGTTGAAACATATCCCAAGCCATTAGTATTGACAAATGTAGTGTTATCAGTTTGGCAAAGGAAACTTTAAAGAGTAAAGGCTTATGTGGAACAGGGCTTATTAATTATCCCATTTGTCATTAGTAATATCACATCTAGTACTTCTTTTCATTGGTACTGAATAAAGATTAGATTCTGAACTTGCATTCATCCATGAACAATTCCAAATTGTGATGAATGTTGCACTCGGAAATAATTCTCTTTTGCACTTTTGAATCTTTAATTTCATGTGGATCAGCATTATAATGACCAACTTTTGACTTAAGCTTTGTTTCAGCAATTTCAAGAATACAAATGGCCGCATTTTACAATTAAAAAAAGAATTATAAAAGCTTTCTCAGTAGATTGCACAGCATCAGCAGAAGGTTTCTGAGTCAAATTTTATAAAACTCTGTGAATTCACAATTATTGTGGGTTAGCAGTTTCAGTGGATTTTATCAAGAATGTATTTAAAAAACCAAACAAGCAAATTTTCCTTCATTAAGAATATGTGAGAAAGCTTGCCAGTAGCTTCTCATGGGTCGATGGTTCTTTCCAGGGATTTCCCGGTTTCTTCCTCCACCATTAATACTGGCCGCCATGTATAGCCTATCGTGTGCTGAAAAATGGCGTTAAGCCCCACAACAACAACAAGAACATTCATTAAGACATTAGGACATAAGCTAAGAATTTAAGTACATGCAAGAATTGCTTTTATTTGCCAAACCACAAAAAATATATACTTTACCAATATGTTGAATTCATTTATATCTGGGGGTGGGTGTAAATTTTTGTGCTTTTGTGATGATATTTTGATCAGTACTTTAATTCATAATAATCGAATTGTGATCATGCAACCAAATTTTAATATCATTAATACTCTACCTGTTGCATTGTGTTATCTTTGGAGATTGAAATTACATATGTCCATATAAGAAAATTCCATTTTTCCATTAGATGGAAATTTTCTAGAAGTCCAGAACTGGAAAGAAGAGTTGATCCAGTGCCCCCCCCCCCCCAAATCATAGGCCTATACTCGGTAGCCATCCTTGTTCTGTCGAATTCAATCATGCTCCAGGAATTATTGTTTATTCGTGTCAAAGACGCTTTCTGGTATTTAAAATATGGGGTTCAGAATGGATGAGTATTTACACCTTCAGTTCTTCTATATTCTTAGTTTAAGCTGTGGTGTAAGTTTTGGGTATTGTTTTGTTTTGTTTTTTCAGCAGTGACCTATGTGTTACCTTTCCCAATTGGTGATAGGATAAACCATGATTCTTTCTCACTTTATCATAATTCAATCAATCTCGGTTTCTGGGCTCATATGTAGGTATAGTCTCATTTATCTCTAAAATTCTTTGTGACCTTCATTAAGTAGCTGAGGAATGCCCAAGTTGGTGAAGGAGAGTTCAGTTTCTTTAACAAAATGAAGATGTCTGGTCGCATTCATCAACATTAGTATGTTTGTATTCGTTTGTTAAAGAAACATGCCAACTTCAGCTGACTGGCATTCCTCAGCTATGATTGCATTTCAGCAAACTGAAATGTATGTCAGTGGAGCTTGAAAACACACCACTTGTTACTGTCAGAATTTGGTTGTCTGACTAAAGGAATTAGAGTTTAATTTGTGGAAAAGTGTTAATATGGGCTGCCAAGTGAGTGAGATATTACTGAAAATTTGGCCTCTAGCTCCCCAGCTGATGGGAACACACTACTCATTGCCATTTATTTTGGAAGTAAACCATTGACCCAAACAACATAAATATCATACTAGATGTCTTGCATTGTAGGACTACTCTGCATGGATGTTGTCATGGTCACTTCAAAATTTTTACTGGAGCACTTTTTAGAGCTACTTTGAAGGCAGAGACCCTCTTTGGAGGTCTCGTTCCCTCTGGCATATTGAGACATGCAGGACAATCAGCACCAGTCACTTGCATTTGTCCCTGGCCCTTCAAAATGGACAGGAAGCATGTTCATTAAGATTACTCCTTGGTTGTTCAGCGAAATCCTTTAAAGAGATCAGCCCTAGTCAAGGAAGCAGACCCAAATTAAGCTTCCCTATTGCCCCTATGGAGCTAGATGTGGCTGTGAATGAAGCCCAGAGAAGTTTATAATTTCTGTGTTAGCAACTTTGTTCTAGCAATACGCCACTTCTGCATACATATCAGGCAGTTCATACCTATGCCATTTATTTGGTGGGTCATACTTTTGAATGCAATTATTCATAAATGATGTAGTAGGAATTTATAAGAATGGATGTAATGGGTTTTCGGATTCAAAAGATAAGTTTTAACAGAAAACATAATATTTTATCTTTTATGCCATTTTAAGATACCGTATATACTCGCGTATAAGCCCGTTCGCGTATAAGCCAACCCCCCAAACTGAACAGGTATAAACACTAAAAAGTGCATGACCCGCGTATAAGCCAACCCACAAGTCCGAGACATCATAAGATGCACGTGACAAGTTCTAAATGCATTTATTTAGGCAAACTTATATTAACAAAAAAGTACACGTATACTTATCTTGGGGTTGGCATGTGTAATTATTAAAAAGAAATAGTTTAAATTTGTTTGAAAAGTAATTTATTTAATTTTCTGTTTTCTTATTGTTTCTGCCTAATTTAGATTTGTGTATAATTTGATCGCATGATGACAAGAATTGAGCAATTGCAAGTTGCTGTAACACTACCTCTCCCTTTTGACTCAATTATTGTTTGTTTATGCATTGTTGCATTGGATATTTTATGTCAGTGCACCAGCAATAACGTTTCTATTTTGCATTGAAATTGTAAATACCTAACTCCTTAAAATTTGATCCCAGTATGAAAACACAACGAACAACAACACGTTTTGATTCAACGCTCGCAATTAGGATCCTGAACATATTTACATAATGGCGCCACCGCATGTGCATTGTAGCTTTGAACAAGTGCTGAATGAAGTACATTCTGCTGAATGAAGTACATCTCTTGGAGTCGAATCATGGGCACCAATGCACTAAACTTTAATGATATCTCCAAAACACAATAATGAAGTTTCAGAAATAATCCTTTGAAAATTATGCTAATACCGTAAAATCTGAGTTGTAGTTTGCTTTGATGTAAGTGACCTTACACCATACCTGTCAACTCTCAACCCGGGGAAGAAAAAAAAACTCACAAATTTTGGGGTCACTTCACGCCTACCTCCCAATTTCATAATATCTCCCGATTTTTGCACAGAACTCCTGACTATTACATTATGTCTTCGATTTTCATGTCTCCTAAAAAAACAAAAGTCCTTCATAGATATGTCGTATGTATTCCATGGAAGCCATGTTCTGTTGTATCACCAGTGAATATTGTTGTGACGAAATAATTACTTTACTAGAAATAATTTTTCGTTTCTTCAATAAATAGGATGTTAAGTTTAAACAATATTCACGTATATTTATGATTTTTGTTCATCTACAACAATACAAAAATCAGAAAATAAACCAGAACAAAAAATAAACCACAACAATAAAATTGTCGGCAATAAACTTCAATCCCAAGAATGATCACTCTGAATGCTGTAGCTCCATATGCTGTAGCTCCATTCCCACCAAAGAAACTTACACGAGTGAGCACCTGGCATTTTTATACCATATATACGGATGTTAACTACCGTCGTTAAAAGAAGGAATGAAAATACATACTACGCAGTATATGATACCTCAAAAAACTAATTCAGAATACATACGTTTTATAGTGAACAATACTAAATGCCTTACGAGTTGACAGTAAGGGAATAAGGTCGGATAAACAACAAGGGGAAAATAGTTGCCACATGTACGGTACTGTGAGGATGCCTAGTTAGGTACCTTTAGTTCACCAAAGTGGTAATCCTTTATTTGCCAACCAATTCCTGGCGCTTGTGTAACACACGGTTTCTTTGAATCATGACGGAGGGCCAGTCGTTTTCACAAAATAGTTGCATCGATAAGGATTAACTTTTAATTAGTTGTGCTGGCATTCTTGCTTGTTTATTTAAGGCTAATATTGAGCTGTTGTGCAGTTTGGCCACAGTTGACCAGAATATGAAAGTAGGGCATGTCCTGGGGGAAAATAACTCGAGTCACAGGGAGAAAAAAAAACCCATGCGTTCTTTGCGAATTTTGCCCATATTAGACCCGGAAGATAGATCAGTATTAGTGAAAACAAGGCTTTAAAAATGCCATGAGAAACCTCCCGATTTTTGGACCCAATCTATGTTTTTTTATTCAGTCTCCCTACTTGGCTTTTGAAAAATTGACAGGTATGCCTTACACCCCGTTTTACAGAACTATGGTAATCGTGCTAATATTATGAAATGAAAGGCAATTACACATCAATGTTCTGGTATAGTTGCCGGTCAAAATTCCCTCTTAACACAAGCCAGTTTCGGGATTTTAAAGATTAACTGGCCGATTTTGCTTGTTGGAAAACGAAAGACATCCGCCAAATATCAATAAAAGAGACGCCGAAATATCAAGCTTTAAATTGTGTGGAAAGTTATGTTGTTCAGCCAAAGCACAAAACATAGATTGATGATAATCTTAGTTGATCTATAATGACAATGTTAGCCTTCATTATTACCACTGTTCGTGAACATGTAGTTGTTGTTGTTGTTGTAGGGCTTAACGCCATTTTTCAGCACACGATAGGCCATACATGGCGGCCAGTATTAATGGTGGAGGAAGAAACCGGGAAATATCCGGAAAGAACGACGAGAAGCTACTGGCAAGCTTTCTCACATATCCACATTCACTGAATCCGAGACTTGAACCCACGCAGACAGAGGTGAGATGGCAGTGATCCGTAATGGAGAGCGCTTTAGACCACTTGGCCACTTGGGGGCCCCTGTGAACATGTAAATTATGCTGGTTATGTGCCTTGTACAATTAAACGTGCGTACCTTTTCATAAATATTACCTCAGTTTGCAGATTGCTTATATCATTGAAAATGAGGAACATGTGAGCGCGTGATTCAATGTAAATGGCACAGCTATTAAGGACTAGCTGAAATGTTTTTTGGAAGAATAAATTTGGTCGAAACAATAAAGCAAAATCTGCATCTAATATATTTGGGAATAAATAAGGATTAAAGTGACGCTATGCATGCTTTACACCATGTAAGTACTGTATATTATAGTTCAGCGTTGTCTCCCGGGTAAACTCAACCGGCCCATGAATTATGAAGTCTGTATATACCTTTATTTAATTTCATGTTGGAGAAATCAGAAAATATGCACATGCAGAATAATAACAAAATCAATCATAGTACTTGATAACAGTTTAATAACTGTCTGGACACCGAAAATGATATTTTTTTACATGCATATATCTTAGCACACAGAAAAAAATCATTTTTTTCGTGTCCCAAGATTTACAGCCTATACAGTAGTCAACAAAAAGACTTAAAAACTCAAGTTTAGACATTGGCCCGCGGATAAGCCAACCTCCCTACTTCCAGGCCTTTGTATTTTGCTAAATTATTCAGCTTATACGCGAGTATATATGGTAGTAAAATTCAAAATATTGATGTAAGGATTAGTTTTGAAGCGTGTTCATCTCAGACAGTTGTTGAAATAATGTTTCTTGAAGTAATTGTGTCATCTGTCATAGATATTTTTTAAATAGACTGTAAATGTATCATGCATTAATGTTCTGTGAGAGGAAGTAAATATGGAATTAGAAATATTTAGGGAGGTGTTTGTGTTTTTTTAAACAAAGAAAATTAATTTCTCATTTTTGGCATATAAAAACACCATCTTTTGCACTCATATGGTACATGAAAAAAGACCCAAGAAAATAAAGATAACAGATTGATTGTTTTGATGGACTGTACATTGAATAGAGTGCATCATTAACAGAAGCAAAAGATGAGTTTCACATGCTGACAGAAAGGTCTGGCTGAATTTTATTAGCTTGTGCAATAATTCAGATCACATAGTGGATCACTGATAGAATATGTAACAAAGAGAAGTCTTAATGGAAACATTGCTGCATGTATTTCGGAAGTAGTGTACAGGGAAGAAAACAATGTATACTTGAATGTGCAAAATAAATTATGGATTGGAATTGTTACTTAAGGATGAGAATTCAAATCCCTTTATAGAAGGACCATGACAAAGGAGGCTGATAATGACCACAGGTGCTCAGCTTGTGGAGTTATTCCTTTCAGCAGCAAATATCAACTTTTCTGGAATTATGATTAAAGCATGGTTCGCTAGTTTGTATTGTCAATTAAATTGTGTCCCGTGGACACCACTGTTTTAACACTATTTTCAGTGGACATGTTGTTGTTGTTGTTGTGGGGCTTAACGCCATTTTTCAACACACGATAGGCTATACATGGCGGCCAGTATTAATGGTGGAGGAAGAAACCGGGAAATCCCCGGAAAGAACCACCGACCGATGAGAAGCTACTGGCAAGCTTTCTCACATACCCACATTGGCCGAATCCGAGACTCGAACCCACGCAGATAGAGGTGAGATGGCAGTGATCCGTAACAGAGAGCGCTTTAGACCACTCGGCCACTCAGGGCCCCTTCAGTGGACATGGGAATGTTACAAAACAGTGCTGTGGTCCTATTCCACAGTGACCAATTCAAAGCATATAATGCTAGAAAATTAAATACTATTGCATAAATTAAGAAGTCCATTGTATGAGTGCCTGTGATGATGATCTTTGTTTTAATTACTTCAATAAACAGAAGCACAGGTAAGGATATTTGCTGCCCTTGGTTTTAGTTCACCAGGCTGTAAGGCCAAGTAAACTTGTGGTATAACCGTATATCTGTTGTGCATTGTCCATGTGTCATGAATCTATTCATCTGTCCATACTTGCTTGTCGGCACTCTTGGAGTCCATATTTCTGATAGATTTCAATAAAAATTGAATATGGGTTTATATCATCAAAATCTCAGGTGAGTTTAAGAATGAGCAAAATCCATGTATATTGAGGTGATGTTGCATCTGGGTGGTTAACCTTATTACAACTCTGGTTGCCATGTTTCTGATCTGATTATGATCAAACTTGAAATTTATGCTTATATAATTAAGATCTTGGACAACTTCTATAAGCAAGATCTATGCATGCTAAGAAATTGATTTTGCATCCATGGGTTGTACTGGTCATTACAAAATACAAATAGGGTTACTTTTTATTAAATATTAGTAAGTCCAGAGAAAGTGCTTACTTAAAAATAAGGAAAATTCGTTAAAAAGTCCTTTTTATGTTTTTAAATATTTTTATTGGTAATTACAGCTTTATTGTGACAGTTACCAACAGATTTCTTTGTTTATCGAACAATAAACGAAGAATGCACTGAAAACAGGAAACAGAAGTTACTGTATCAATCGACACACCTTGACAGAGTCTGTGCACTCTTTCAGTATGGAGGTATGGAATCAGCCAAGTTGTGACGATTTTTGGTCCTTACATTCAAGACATTTTTCCTTATATAGTCCTTACCCAGTATTTTCATAAAATGGTATGAACCATATGCATCTGACAGGCTGAACTTGTTACATCTGTAGAAGCCACATTTTATGATATATGTATTGAACTTGAAATATGGGTTTATATCCTCGAGATTATGGTTGGGTTTGATAATGAGCAAGATCCATGCATGTCAATGAGCATTTGATTAGCTGAGCTTGTGACCCCTCTGGAAGTCATATTTCTGACCAAGTTTTTATCAGACTTGCAGTAGGGGTTTACATCATCACAATCTTTGGTGTGTTCAAAAATGAGCGAAATCCAAGCATAAAGACGAGGTGATTTTGCATCTGATTTTGCCTAGTTTATTAGGACGTCATAATTATTATCTGATAAATCAAGGTTTCAAAGGTAAGTAGGATCATTGCATATTAATAGGATGATCTTGCATCTGATTGGCTCAATTGTTTATCCCTCTTGAAGCCATACTCTTGATCATTTGGGTTTATTATCATCCAGAGTATGGGGATGACTTGATTATGAGCAAGAAACTGCATATTAATTATGCCCCCTATGGAATTTTTTTAGCAGGAGATGCACTGTTGTAAAATGGGTAAAATCAACATGATATAAATTTTGGGGGATAGTATACATAAGATGTATTCTTACACTACAACACAAGCCTGTTTAGTGAAATAGTTAACAGTTAAGTGAGTGATATCAGGCTTACATGAGCCTCTTTGTTTTCAAAATGACCCCAGTTGTTAATCTGGTAGGGGCCATTTGACCCCACATTTTACATTTCTAGAATGAACATTGCATCAGTTCTATGAACTTTCCAATTTCAGATGTATGACTACTCACTGGATATGTGGAGTTTAGGATGCATGTTTGCCAGCATGATCTTTAGAAAAGAACCCTTCTTCCATGGACATGACAACTATGATCAGGTATGACACTTCTTTCATTTTGTGTTACCATGCATAGGTTTACACAGTATAAAAGGAAAGGAGAAAATGCGTCAGCCATCTAGGAGCAAACAGAAGATACCTGATATTGAAATTAGGCATGTTTGTAATTAGAATGAAATGTTGCAATAGTGATAAGCGGCAGACATTCATACCTTAACATCTGAACTCTCCATTGATGATAATAATGTCTAACAAAGTGTATTACAGTAACTAGATTTGTGCCTGCTCATCACAAGGCATTATAGTATTTTGAAGTAAGATTGAATTGCCAACAATTTAGATCTTGCTTTTAATACAGTTTCTATATGATGGAGCATATTAATTGATGATATACTTCTGACTTTCTGTATGTTTGCTCATTTTGGTTTCTGAGCAGTAATATTAGATAATATACCTTGCCATACTTGGGCCTGCTTTTGAGGTAGGGAAGAAAACTTTAATTTTTGAGTTAAAAAGTCGGAGGACTAGGAAAAGAAAAAAGTTTGTGCCTAATAACTTATTTCTATAGAACACACCATAATCAAACTGTGAATGGTTTTATTATTGTTTAACAGCAGTCATATGTTACTTCCTATTATTGCATTGCTGTATCTTTTCCTGGCCCTTGTCACCCCAGTTTGAAGACATTATTCACTCAAACAAGAATTAATTTGAGGTCTAGAAGAAAATCCAACATAATCTAGTCTGATACATTAATCTGTTTCAACAGTTGGAATATCATTCTTCTTTTCCTTGGACTTCGTGCATTAATACTTGTGTCTCATGGGTGCGCAACACTAACTTCATCTGTTCAGATTTCTGCTTTTTTTAATATCCTTTTTTGTGTTGTATTTGTTGGCTGCACCAAAGTTTTTTTCTGTGTATCCACATCCGTTTTCACAGATATTTACGGTTCAAATCATAATTAAAGCAGTGCTTCTTTTGTTTCACCCGCATAATAGTAGCCACTTTATGGGTAGGGAATTCTTACCTATTTATTGTTCTGGTTCATTGATGTATTTTTACATACTCCTTTCATCCTTCATTGATGCCTTGAGGTGTTGGAAATTGTGGACATAAAATGTCAACATGGGACACTCACACCACCTTGTTTTGTGTATGCATTAATATTTGTCCATTTTTGTTGTTGTTGGTAGGATGAGGTTTTTGAACATTGCACAAAGTTGCTGGGCGTATAGGGCCTGGAAGAAGATGGGTCCCACCTCTTTCTCTTCATCTCTGGAGGACCCTCTACATTCCCAGGAGTGGGCTACAGCACTTCACAGTGTAAAGAAGTTGCCTACTTCATTGAGGCGTGTCTTGAATTAGGTAGTTGACTGCTTTCATTTTAGGGACAAGGGGATATCTGAGGGTCTGATCCTTAGCATTTCCCCAAGTATGGAAATTGACAGCCCCAGATCACCTTCCTGACCTAAGGGAAGTGCAGTGGAGTTCTCCAAACATACTTTTGAATAAAGTCTACATCATCTGACTAGTCATTGCCTAGTGACAGTGACTAGACACCAGGTAATGTGAGAGGTGACCTTCAGCAAAAATGGAAAATGTAACTAGTGATAGTTGTAGAATGTCTGTTACTGGTCACCATGCAATGGGCACCAGAGATAGGAAATGCATCTAGAGACAAGAAATGTGTTTAGCGATGGGTACCGTGTACTAGGCACCAGGCTTTGGATACCAATCACAGGATGATATCCCAGGTGAGATTCAACAAGTTCACTGGGTATCAGGTACTGGATTGCAGGCACCAATCACCTGACATCATGCATTGTTCATACGATGTTTTATATGGTGCTGAACTTCCATTTTCAGTCTAAATTCACCAATCACAGTACTGAGCATCAGTTGTTGAACACAGATAACTGGGCACCAGGGACTAATATGTTTTGGACATCGGACATTGTTCTTTATATTGGATGTCAAGTTTTGAGCACTGATCTAGAGGAAGTGATTAGTTTGATAAATCTCCTTTTGTTTCACTCCCAGTTGGGAATGGACTGCAAGTTTTGAGAACCAGTTTGAGGCAAGAGATAAGGTTAATAACTGTCCCTTTTTTTTGTTTCCGTTCAACCCTAACTGAGAGCAGGGACTTTAACCAGCCACAGATGAGTTGGCCATCTCTAAGACCTTGTATGACCATGTCACCATGGATGATTTTGCAGTGGTTTGATAGATTAGTGGACAAGGCACACACTAAATCTTCCCTGCTGCCTCCAGCTTTTTATCAAAAGAAGAGGAAGTGGATCACCACTTGTTACTTCTGGTGGCAGAAATCTCTGATCTCATTTCTCCAGGAAGGGAAGATAAATGGGCTTATTCCATCTCTTCCCATGATAAGAGACAAGACAACAAACTCCAAGTCAGGAAGTCCTCTTCCAGGAGGGGTAGAGATAAAACAAACCTGCCTTGCCTTGAGAGTGAAGACATTACATTGAACTGTCAATTTATGTGGACACGGGCAAGTTCCTGGAAGAATCCAGCACATAAGGTCCTTCTCATCTTTTGGGTGAGGATGAAGAGATGTGGACTTTCTGTTAAGGTATCAAATGAGGTTTTCTGCCTGCTTTTCCCAGATACATGTCCAAAACTTTCTGGATTATTGGAGGCTATGATTCTGTTAAGTTTGGATTGGCTGTTGGAGGCCTATCCTCAGTCACCCTCACTTGGTGGCGGTGAGGGAGGTAACTCAGAAACTATCTGAAGGCCAAGATTGAGCCAGACAGCAGAAGAGGTGGTCTGTCTTGTTCTATCCTTTGACCTCTGGTCTTGACCAATAGTTGCAAGGAAGAAACATCTCAATTTTGAGTTAAAAGGTCGGAGGACTAGGAGAAGAAAGTAAAGTTCGTGCATAATAACTTTATGCAACACACCATGATCAGATTTGGAATGGTTTCATTATTACTTAACAACAGTCATATATTACTTCCTATTTTTGCATTGCAGTGTCTCTTTTCAATTCAACTGCATCACCTCTTATGAATCACACCTTGGATTCAGGTGTCTCCAGGTGGTGTTTTTGGCAAGGACTTGGGCCAGTATCTCCATCAAGGTTCACAGGACTTTGGAACTGAAGAAGTGGACACTGATAACAAAAGCCTTGCATGCCATTTTTTTTTTTTGGCTGCGTCCTTCATTATGTTGATGAAGGAATCTTTGTCTCCAACTGTAATGTGGAGATTGTTAGATATTATGGCCAGGACGTCAAGACACGTATTCTCAACATCTATGGCACTCTTTTCATTGCGGGGGCCCTGAGTGGCTGAGTGGTCTAAAGCGCTCTCCATTACGGATCACTGCCATCTCACCTCTGTCTGCGTAGGTTCGAGTCTAGGATTCGGCGAATGTGGATATGTGAGAAAGCTTGCCAGTAGCTTCTCGTGGGTCAGTGGTTCTTTCCGGGGATTTCCCGGTTTCTTCCTCCACCATTAATACTGGCCGCCATGTATAGCCTATCGTGTGCTGAAAAAGGGCGTTAAGCCCCACAACAACAACAACAACAACAACAACAACAACTTTTCAGTGCTCTTTTAACCTCTGTAGGGATAGACATAAAAGGTTTTGCTGGATCACCTCAGAAATTCTTATTAGTAACCTATTTAATGTGGAAATGCTGTTCAGAGGGCTTATCCTGCAGTGGCCTATTATGACTGAAGAGATCAGCAACACTTGGACCTGGCTGAAGTGGTGATGAAATGTGTCAATCTCAGAAGGTCCATGGTCCCATTTCTTCATTACCCCCACCACCCCAAGTACTGTAAACAGGAAATCAATAATCAGAATTTAAGTCAGTCCCAGTTTTAAAACCCCTTTCCATCCATCATTCTGATGAGAAGTTGATGCTGGGGTGGCTTATGGTAGGACATTTATGGACCCGTCCCTCTTCTCCATGTGTCAGGTAATCGCTACTGTTGCCAAATAGTCCTCTTCCCAATGTTCACATGCTGCCATATTCAGCCTTTTTTCAGAGACTTGGTAAGACCTCATGGATGATGCACGTGTCCTTTCAACAATAAGCGAGGATTAACAGCTTCACTTTGAAACCCTCCATCTCTTTCATGGACCCCCATTTGTTCCACTAGTGTCAACTGGTATTTCAACAGGAAGAGGTGTATGCCTTTTAAGGAAGGGTGCATTACAGAGGGTAAAGAACATTGGAAGTTTGGGATTTTATTCTTGGACTTTCTTACTTTTAAAAGAAGGGAGAAAATTACTGTGCATCATGGTCTTTCCCTTTTGAACAGATTCCTTATGAGAGAGCAATTCATAACAGACATCGTAGATCTCAGGATGCTTATCTTTCATCCCATCTTCACAGCCCACAGTAAATTTCTGGAGTTTTGATTTGATTTGCTCTTCAGTTTCATGCGCATCATTTTGATCTAGCTTCTGTTCCCAGAGCCTTCACAAGGATGGTGGGTATAACAGCTACTCATTTAAGGTCCTTAGGAACTCCAATCCTCTGAAACTTTGCCAGTTTAATGCACAAAGTATTCATACATGTTCTTCTGAGAGATCTTTCTCTCTGATGGTGTCTCAGAATTTTGTTTATGTAGGGATGAATTTTCGCCCCTGCTAAGGAACAGTCATGTTCGCTGAGCAGAATCTCACAAATACTTGCTCCATTAACAAGACTGGATGAGAAGACCTTATTGTCTGCTCATCTCTACATCTCTATCCATTGGTCTCTGAAGGTGGCAGTGGTCTTAGTTTCCATTGGGTGACTTGATCTACATCCTCTCCAGTTCTTGTACAACGTGAGTTGGAGACTTCACAATGATACCATCTGGATTGATCAAAAATGTTGGACAGGTTTCTTACTGGAGTTCTCATTCAAGCACCAGTATCTTACTCACTTTACACCGATGCATCAGAGTCAGGCTGGGTGCTCACCTAAAACCAGAGGAACCGTCCTATGGAGCCTGCAATCTTGTGACCAAGCTTACTTTCACACCAACAATCTAGAAACATAGGCTGTTATTCTATCAATTCATGTGTTCATCAACAGGGTAAGACATCTTTGCATCTTGGTCACTATAGACAACACATTAGTTGTAGCATGTGATGTTCGTCCATCGGTGTCGATGAGGACCATTTATGTCATCGATTCACTTGGGGTGGGTCCGGAGATGGCTTATCAGTCCACAATCCGGGCCTGGAAGAGTCTGTTGCAATGGGGACATGGATGTGCAGGTTGCTGACTGGGAGATGCAGAAGTGTTGTTCCTGGATTTGCGCAGAGCACGTTTTTCAGCTGCGTTCGCCAGACTTTTCTGCTCAAAGGCTGCCGCACCGGCATTGATTTGACTGCACCAAGCAGATCGATCAGCAGCGACACTCTCCCAGCTGTCAGGGTCAATGCCAAAATTCTTCGGCGATGCCTTGAGGGTGTCCTTGTACCTCTTCTGTTGACCACCGTGAGATCTCTTGCCTTTCTGTAGCTCTCCATAGAACATCTTGGGTAGGCATTCTTCCGGCATGCAGACAACATGGCCAGCCCATCGGAGTTGTGCCTTGCACAGCATGGTGTGGATGCTTGTCATGCTGGCCTGGGTGAGCACCTCTGTGTTTGGCACCTTGTCCTGCCATCTGATCTTCAGCAGTTTTCTCAGGGAGCTCAGGTGGAAGTGGTTCAATTTTTTAACATGGTGGCTATACACAGTCCAGGTCTCACAAGCATAGAGAAGGGTGGGGAGAACAACTGCTGAGTAGACTCTGAGTTTGGTGGCAAGCTTGATTCCTCTCCTATCCCATACATTTGAGTGGAGTCTGCCAAATGCTACGCTGGCTTTGGCAATCCTGGTGTTGATCTCATCGTCTATGTGGACTGCTTGTGATAGGGTGCTGCTGAGGTATGTGAATCTGTCCACATTTTTGAGCTTTTGGCCATTGACAGTGTTGGATGGTTCCAGATAATCTTTTCCAGGAGCTGGCTGATGCAGAACCTCAGTCTTGCTGGTGGAGATGGTGAGTCTGAAGTTGGTGCACGCTGTGGAAAAGAGGTCCATGCTCTGTTGCATGCCTGCCTCTGTGCTGGAGTTGAGGGCACAGTCATCTGCAAACAGGAAGTCACAAATGTTTTCAACTTGGACTTTGGTTTTGGCTTGAAGCCTCCTCAGGTTGAACAACTTCCCATCCAGACGGTATTGGAGACTGACTCCCACATCACTGTCCCTGAAAGCATCCATAAGCATGGCGGAGAACATGAGGCTGAAGAGAGTAGGGGCTAAGACACATCCTTGTTTCACACCATTCGTAACGTCAAAGGGTTTGGAATATTTACCCTGGTCCTGGACTCTGGCAAGCATGTCATCATGAAATTGCTTCACCATTTCAATGAAGACTTCCGGACATCCAAATTTGGCCATGATTTTCCAAAGGCCTTCCCGGCCTTCCCGGCTGACCTTAGTCAGGTCCACGAAGGTGGTGTATAGCTGGACATTTTGTTCCTGACACTTTTCTTGCATCTGCCTGGCAGCAAAGATCATGTCGATGTTGCCTCTCTTCTTTCTGAAGCCACACTGACTTTCTGGTAGTAGGCCATGATCAAGGTGCTCTGTGAGTCTGTTCAGCAGAAGCCTGGCGAGGACCTTGCCTGCGATGCAGAGTAGAGAGATTCCTCTGTGGTTGTCGCAGGATTGGCGATTTCCTTTGCATTTGTAAATGTGGATGATGGATGCATCTTTGAATTCCTGGGGTATGCGTTTCTGCTTCCACATCCCACAAAACATCTCTGTTAGTCTTTCCACTAGCTTGGGTCCACCAGACTTGAAGATCTCAGTTGGGATGGAGTCTCCTCCTGGAGCTTTCCCACTAGACAGGAGTTCAGTGGCCTTGTGAGTTTCCAGCACTGTTGGAGGGTCAACCAATCTCTCATTGATCTCCACCTGTGGTAGACTGTCGATCGCTTCATCGTTGATGGAAGAGGGTCTGTTGAGGACACCGTCAAAGTGTTCCGCCCAGTGCTCCATTATCTTCTCCTCGGTTATGAGAGTGCTGCCATTGGAGCTTAAGAGTGGGGCTGTGCCTGATGTTACTGGGCCATAAACATCACGAAGAGCACTATAGAAATTTTTCATGTCATGTCTGTCGGCAAAAGACTGAATATCATCAGCCTTTCGGCTCAGCCATGTGTCCTGCATCTTATGCAGTTTTTTCTATACAGCTTGGCGGACTCTGCTGAAGGAATCTTTCTTTGCAGCGGACCTGGGGTCGATGCTGAACGCACGGTGGAGACGGTGCTTCTCCTCTAGCAGGGATTGTATTTCTTCACAGTTCTCGTCAAACCAGTCTTGGTGCTTTCGCGCAGTGATGCCAAGGGTTTCAGATGCAGTAGAGTACACCAGCTGTTTGAAGGCTGCCCAACATTGCTCTATGTCATTGGTATCAGAGTCTGTGGTTTCTAGCTGGCTTATCAGAGCTTCAGACAGAGCTCGCTCAGCTTTGAAGTCTTTCAGCCTGGAGACGTTGAGGCGTTTTGGGACTTTGATTCCCTGTGGGCGTCTGGGAGGTTGAATTCTAACATTCGTCTTGGATATCAGTAGCCTGTGGTCTATCCAGCAGTCAGCACCACACATCGCTCTGGTCACACGGACATCCTGTCTGTCACTCCTACGGACTAAAATGTAGTCGATCAGATGCCAATGCTTAGACAGTGGGTGCATCCAAGTTGTTACGGTTGGGCAGACGGAAGACGGTGTTTGTAATCAGGAGATCATATGTTGCGCACATCCTCAAGAGCAGATGTCCATTGCTGTTGCACTTGCCAGTGCCATATCTACCAATAACTCCCTTCCACGAGATATGGTCCGTGCCAACTTGGGCATTAAAATCACCAAGAATAATCAGTTTATCTGACTTTGGTACTGAAGCGATCAGAGCTTCCAGATCCTGGTAGAACTTGTCTTTGACTTCCTCCGAGTTGGTCATGGTTGGTGCATAGACACTAATGAGTGTGGCTTGCTTTTTTCGAGGTAAGGGTAGCTTCAGCATCATTAGCCGGTCATTAATTCCCTTTGGTAAGCTGGAGAGCTTATTCACCAGACTCGTCTGGACAGCGAAACCAACTCCAGATTCACGGCGTTCATCGGTGCCACTTCCACTCCAGAAAAAGGTGTAGCCAGCTCCAACTTCAGTTAACTGGCCCTCGTCGGCCAAGCGAGTTTCACTCAGGGCTGCTATCTCTATCATGTAGCGAGCAAGTTCTCTTGCAATCAAGGCAGTTCTTCTTTCTGGTCTGTCAGCCTCTGCACGATCCAATAAAGTGCGTATGTTCCACGCACCAAGGGTGAGGGAAACCTTTCGGGTTATCTTTGTGTTTCGACCGCAAAAATGGGATTCCCTCCTGCCACGGTAAGCTGGTTGGGGTAGTTGAAGCAGGCTTTGTTTAGGGCACCTTTTCTAGCCCCTTCCTCAGGCTCTGGAGGTAAGCAGTGCTATCCTAAAGAGGTCTGCTTAATCGCTCAGATGGCTGCCGAAATCCATTTCTGCTTCAGGTCAATGGAAGATGACCCTATGGCCTGAGCCGCCTGCGTGCAGGTCCGCTACTACGGCTGCCAGTGCATCCACACCTGCCGCATTGCAGCTTGACCATCACTGCAGGACTTGAGTACGGGTGATGACATAAATGACTTGCGCGTGAGTTGGATTAAAGTGAGGAAGAGTTGCGCTGCGTCAGCCTCACTTTCTTGTCCAGGCCCCACTATGCCCAGTGGCAAGACATAGTCTAGATAGCTGGAATGGGGAATGGATGCAGTGGATGACCAAGGCGTCCTGCTTGTCTTGCTATGCTCTTAGCGCTCCACGTCGCTTTGCTGGGTCTGTCTTCCTGCCCGTTGACCAGCTGGTGGTTCTTCCGCACAGTCTGTCAGGTCCAGTCTTTGCATGCTATGGGTGACAGGCCCTAACTCACCGAGGGTTTTGAGACCCTTCGGCTACCCTCAACCTGGTTTAGGCGGCCAGTCGAAGCCATTGCCCGTGGTGTGGCTGCTGCGCATACTACAGCTTCTTGGAGCCACAGGTGAGAGCTGAGCGCCAAGTGGGGACCAAAGGTGGGCTAGCTACCCCCACAGGAGTATGACTGCTACCCCCACCAGAGGTACTACCCCTCCAAAAGCACCCCTAAGCATACCACAGGTGTCAAAGGGTACTTGTGTCTATTCTCACTGCTTAAAATTCTGGAACCTTCATTAGACCATGTCAGAGATCTCTGGAGTCTACCACATTTTAGGAAGAGCCTGTCCAACGTGTGAGCAGTTATCACAGAATGGTACAAAGACATTTTTTCATTTGTGGGAAAGGCAGTGGTAGACTTACTTGCAATTAGATTGAACAGTAAGCTCACTCATTTACTTCCAGCCTTGCAGAATAATCTCTAAGGTTCTTCACAGTGTTCAGACTTGGAAAACATTACTCATCTTGATATGTTTCCTGTGGCCCTAGCATTTGTGGTTCAACAATCTAAACAACATGTTTGTCAAAGATCCCTTGGAGGAGGGAGCAGCTGTCTGATTTCAGAAGGTCCCTCTTACACAAGACTTAACAAATTCTCAACCTTTTACACTTTGCTTGTATCAAATGATCAACCCACCAACACTGGTTTTTTGAGTAAGGTTGTTAAATGCATCACTCAGGCTAGATGGCAATTGATTTCCAAGGTATATGATGTCAGAACTGAGAATTTTTTTTATAATTGATGTGGCAGGAAATGTATTGATTCACCCTGTTACACTTTAACTCCAGTTGGGGATTTTCTTTTTCTCTTGGAGGAAAAAATTTGCTCAGCATCCACCTTTAAGGACTATAGAACAGCCCTCTCCAGTATTTGTTTTTGATGGTCTCCATTATCTGACCCACATCTTTCTGAACTGATCAGGTACTTTGAGTTCCAGACACCCGTCTTTCAATTTTTAATGCTGAGGTGGAATTTCTAGTGTTGTTGTTTGATCATTATTTAAACCTCATTATGAACCTTGGAGTGAAGCTTCCTTCGAGAACCCTAACTTTACAACAGTCTTCCTTCTAGCTAGCTTTGGTGAGGAGTGAAATTCCTGCCTTGTCAGTAGAAGAAAGTTGTTCATGCTTCATTGGTAACTGGACAACTCGGGTGGCCTAGTGGTTAGAGCATCTACCTCGGATGTGGGAGGGCGCGGGTTTGAACCCTGGCTGAGTCATACCAAAATTGTACTAGCACCTGCCTCGCTTGGTGCTCAGCATTAGAATGTTAGTGCTAAGACTGGTTGGCCTGATGTCAGAATAATGTAACTGGGTGGTGTTTGATGCTACATGTCTGCGGCATGGTGCCCAGTGGTAGATGTAACTATAAACCGCCACACTGCAGACATTATTGTGATATGACTGAAAAATTGTTAAAGCTATGTTCAAAATCCAAATCACACACACACACACACACACACAGAGTGGTAACTGTGATTTGGTGTCACTTTCAGTCTGGGTTTCTGGCCAAGAATTTGGTTACCTTCATTATCTCCTGTTCCTATTGAAAGCCTTTTTGTGTTGGTCTCACTCCACTTTTACATCATTTTACCTTCAATCATTGTTGCACCAGACAGAGGGCATTTATGCTTTGGACCCAGTTCTGTCAATTCTAGAAACTGTCAGCCATCCTGCAGTTTGCAGTAGAGCAATTTACTGTCAATAATGGTAATTTCATTTTGACAGCTTAGGCCATTGTCCTCCATCAGGCTGGCAATCTCTGGAACGCAATAGTAGGTAATGTATTACTGCTTTTAAGATGTTGTTTGGGAAGGGGGAGGGGGGGGCTAATTTGAATTAGGTAATACTTACCTGCAATTTGTCCAGTTCCCTTTTCCCTGTACTGATATACTTTTTGTCTCCGTCCAAGTGACAAAAGGATGATATTCTTATTGTTGGAAGTAGACCGAGGTAAGAGATGGGATCATTTTGTTTTTTTATTGTAAACCACCAGTTACTAATTAGAGAAGGGAATAATATGGTACCAAGCATTGATAAAGTAATGTAATCAGCAAAGGTAAGTAGTACATAATTAAAAGTTGTTTATCCCCTCCAGAAAACATTTTCCTTCTCATTTTCAAGCCATTTGAGAGTAAGGGATCAAACTTCATATATTTATACATCAGACGTGTGTCACAAAGATTTCAAGTCTTACTTCTCAGTTGATTTTATGCTCTATAACTTTCAAGGCAATATATTTCATTATTAGAATGTGTATCATCAACTGTATCTTCAACAGCATAGTCTTGGTTTAGTATTTTAGGGTGTCATTGTCCTCAAGTTGTTAAATTTTGTTAAAGGTTTTCATTTTCATGTATTTCCTAAACTCCTCAGTAGATCATCACACTTATCATAAATAATTATGAATCTTTTTGTTTCATTCTGCAACATGCTTGCTCACTCCTTTGTCCTTAGGGTCAATGTGACAGTCCTAGAAAATGTTAGGTTTTGGTTGAACTTTTTTTTTTGCTGTATTTCCCAAACCCCTGATGGGTTTTCTTAACATTTCAGATGAATCATTAATGAAGCTAAGACAATTTCATTCTATGACATGCTTGCTGAACCTTTTGACTTTGGGGTCAAGGTCACACATTTTACATCAATGAACTGATCATGGTTTGAAATACAGGTCTCAGCCTTTTTGTTTATAATTGCCTGAGCTAAGATAATCTTTTTCTAACCTCCTGCCATTAATTCCCCATTCAGTTAATTTTTGCTTTCAAGGTCCTTGGTTATCAAATATTGAAACGGCCACAAAGTTTTCAATTGGGTCATCCCATGGCTACTAAAGTTTAATAAGTTTTGGAGCACTGCATATGGTAGCTCAGACCCAGCTTTCACGTAGGCCCTTGGTGCCATATAAAAGATTTGTCAGACTCTGTTAAGCCGTCAGACTTGATACTGTTACATGTATGAAAGTTCTTCATTATGGAACAATTTTGTGGAAAATAAGACGGGTAAAAAAGTATGCTTCCCTGTTTATATTGTTTGTCCCAGTAGGTAGAGAATAAACGAGAAAACAGATGTGCAGGTTTTTAATTGGTATAAAGGGGTAATCTTACTTGGGGAAAAAATTGTTATAATCAAAACCTCAGTCTGGTATTTGTGTTGTTTCAGCTGGTGAGAATAGCAAAGGTTCTAGGAACAGATGACTTGTATGCTTACATAGAGAAATATCAGATAGATCTTGATCCAAGGTTCAACGATATCTTGGGCAGGTGAGTAAAAATTCACAAATTAAAGTGTATTTAAGAGAAAAGAATGTAAAAGTTTTAAACTTGATGTCCAATCTAGTCTGATTTATTTCACTTTAGCTTATATCATACCCTTTGTTTTTTGATCCACTAAGGCTGCTTATTTGACTTGTTCGTTGGCAAAACTTCATGTCTGGTTAGCATGTTGAGTGTTTGTAACAAAGTTTTGCATTTCTTTTTATGCTGGTGGAAATTTGCATTGTTATGGCTTGTTGTGACCCTTGTCTGGCTTTTTAAATGACAATTGTAAATGATGCCAAGTTCAATAATTCCATACAAGAAGCATAAAGTTTGGATTTTATAAATTGATGAATTGACTGTTGGACCAGGGTTGCAACAGTGATTAGCTGAGCTGTCCATAAGGCTAAGTGAGCTTACCGTATAACCCCATGTCTGTTGTGCATCATATATCTGTACAGCGACAATTGCTTGTTACCACTTTGGAGTCCATATTTCTGATCCAATTTCAAATTGAATTGGAATGTAGGTTTATATCATCAAAATATCAGATGAGTGAGATAATTAGAGATGGGTTGAGTTTAATAATGAAATATATCCATAAGGCAACAATACATCTGCTTGGCTAAGCTTGTTATCTTTCCATAATCCATATTTCTGATCTTACTGTGATCAGACTTGAAGTATGAACTTGTATCATCAAGGTCATGGAACAATTTAATAAAGAGTGAGATCAACACATTTATAAAGTAATCTTGCATCTGTTTTGATCTTGTTATCACTCTGGAAGCCAGATTTCTGATGCATTTTTCGTTGGGATCCATGACAGGTAATGAGTGAGATTCATGAAGTGTTTGGTGAAGTTTGTTACTGTTGAGATAAGTGATCCTAAAACATAGTGTAAAACAAATCCAGTAAAATTTGTATCCCAGTATGTGCCAAGTGAAGCCATAGACCCTGAGTTAGGTAGTCTTATTATTTTATTACAGTAACACTTGTCTTATGATGTGTCTTTGAAGTACTTGTACAATGTTTGAAGATGTTTTCATTATAAAGTTCTTGATTCCAGTCCTTACACAGTATTGTTAATGAGTGTTGTTCACTGAGGACATCACTGTCACAAAGAACCACATTATAGCTTGTGTTTAAACACATTCTGAAGCCATTTGATGCTTCTTTCCAAATGAAAATTTGATTGAGAATGTATTCTAAATTACACCCTTCTTTTATTTATTTTTATTGGTGAGAACAAAAAATGAGTGATGAGTGTAATTGCCTGTCATTCAAATATCTACTACTATTGGTTGGATAAAGGCATTTATATCTCATATTTTTTCTCTACCCTATGGACAGGCTTATTTCCCTTCTGATAGCATCATATACTTTTGTCAATTATTTTGGTCATTTAACATATATAAATCATGCAGCTGTATTTTTCTAGATCCATTTGAAATGTGAACTTATACTCGACTTGGGTGGTGATTAATTTATTTCTTAATCTCCTGTTTCATTATTTGATGCATCAGTTGAAAATTTCACCAAAGTTAGTGAACATTTATACCGTATGTTTAGTAAACAATACATGTGTCATTGGATGTATGAAATTGCATTGGTATATTTTTGAAGCTTTTTGATCATGAACCTCACCTTTTGATTAAATTATAGCACATCAGAATTCAGTTTACAAAAATAATACAAAGATAAAATGTAAGAACAGAATGTCTTAATTGTATATAATTTTAATTTTATTTTGAATTTAAAATTGGCGATTTTTAAAAATATCTTTTTGCAAACATAAATCTTTTCATTAGACCTTTATGGAATAAATATTAATTATTTGACCCCCCAAAAATGAAGTACTTTGATTAAAAAAATGTGATACATTTAATTTTGATTGGTATGGATGAATGGCTTTTGAAACGTTGGATGGTGCACAAAATTAAAAGGACTACGTACTGCTGAACTGCATAGTGTTGGCAGAAAGGGGGATCATTACACATGATTGACACTTGCAAGTAGGTATAGAATCTTGTATGAACATGAACACTTGCCAGGAATTAAAAGCCAAATGACTGTAGGCAGCCCATGTAATTGATTTTGCATTGAAGTTAGTAAACTTGCAATAAACCAAAGCACAAAAAATCCATTTGTCTGGCTGGGTTGTAACTTTGAACATTTAATTGTCCGAGGCTGCCAAGCATTAGGTTTATCTGCCTCTGTTGACCATCAACACATTTAAGGTTATTGTGTGCCAAAGCAAATGGAATAAAGTGTCTTGCCCAGAAACATGCATTGGAAGTCTATCAAGCCTGGTCTAGACAGAATTTGAACCATCATCATTCACGTTGCCAGGCTGTTATGCTAACCACTGTGCTATCATTGCCCCTGAGATCTTTTTGAGGCTATTGGTGGCTAACATGCTTCTTGTCGTCTGGATATACATGGTTTGAAGAAATGGAGATACATGACTCTCCCATCTTCCGCAGGATGAAATGCCAGACATTTTTAGGTAAACATCCTTCCCTCTGCCTGTATTAAGTACTTTCAGTAAGAGCATTATGAAATCCAAATATCCTACATCATAAACATACAAAATTATTTGGGGGTTTGGGGCAGTGGCTTCAAGTAGCAGTAAATTGCAGCCAATTACAGCAATAAATTGAAGTGTCTAAAGACATCAGAAAAGAAAACACAAAGAGCTTCTACTTCAATCTGTTTAGTGCTCTACATTGTCTTTGCAAAACATTAATTATACTAAACTTATGGGAAGAACTTGGTTCAAAGCTGATGCCACTATCTCAAAAAACATGTTTGAATTTGAGGCAACTTTTAGCCTTCAGTTTGGTATAATCAGGATTTTACGAAATGATATAGAACACCAAATACTCAGAAGTAGCAGCTTTTTATCTTATCTGGTTTTATTGTCCAAGTGGATGTTTTCAAATGATTGATGGTGTCATTCTTTCAGTTGCTTGAAATTTAATTTTGATGCAGAAAAGCCTAAAATGAATCAAGGGCAGTACCATTGGATCTCGAGATTGCAAAAGCAATCAGCAAAACCATAGCAGTAATGCATTACCTTCTATTGTGTTCCTATATCTTTAGCAGTCCAGTGAGAGTATTTCCTCTTCTAATTTGTAGTTGGAGCTCAAAAATAAAAATAAAAATGAGTTATATTTGATACTTTAGTCCACATCAAATAATTAGAATATAATCCCTCTTTTCCATTAACTTTATGCACATTTAATGTCTTTTGGCAGCTGAACATTAATTAGTTTATCTTGCCATTTAGCATTCCAGCTGTCTGTCATATGCTTTTTTTGTGTTCTGTTTGTTATTTTATCCCTGATCCTAGCTTTTTTGACTGAGCTGGGCACCATGTTTCAGAAATGCTGCCTAGGCATGCAGTTGCATGAATGGCACAAAATTAGTACACATTCATGTACTTTGAGAGGAGTGATGTGTGAGAACTCCTGCTAATTAATTTATGTTGCTTGCATAAAAATTTACTCTGCACAGTGTACAATTTTTATTCGGCCGTCCATCCTTAAAGTGCATGTTGCAGTGTGGTTTATCTTTAGATGATGATTACTTTTGGCAAATACTGGTCAGTGATTGGGCTGATATTTATAAAGTATATCAGATTATTGGAGTTGGAAAAGCATTACTGGAGATACCATTGAGTGACTTGGAACCCCAAAAATGGACATGAATAGAAATACGAGTCCGATGTACATGCTGAAGTAACAAAAAAGATGGAATGCCAATCTCCCCCCCCCCCTTGTGGCATCATATTAAAGTTAAATGTATATGCAGAATAATGGTTAAGATAAATGAAATAAATAAGAATGTAAAAATGAAATTAGGAAGTAAAGATATTTTTATTCATTCAAAATACCTCTGTCTGAACAACCAGACTTTGGCATTGATTGAATTAAAACCCCAATATAGCATTATGGAACAGATAACAAATAGGGCATAGTAATCAGTAAAGCACAGATTCAAGAAAGTGAAACTTGGGCAGAGTTTGTGTAAGCGAAAAATCTTAGTTTGGAGCAGAAGTATCCAAAATACAATACCTGTGAACTGTGGGAAATTGTACATAGCCATAAAGAACAATTTCCCAGCTTGTTCCAGCTGGCTAAGCTAGTTATGTATATGCCCCATCAGACAGCATACTGTGAAAGGGGGTTCTCAGTATAGAACAATATTTATACACAGGTGAAGAACAGATTGAGTTCAGAAACAATCAACAGATCAGTGCTTGTACGACTAGAGGCGACATCTTTTAAATATTTTGATTTCAATAGAGTTCTGTCAGAGTGGAGTAGGATTGAGAGAGGGATGAATATTGAAGTGTTAGGTAAATAATAAATTATCGTTGTTTCTTCCTCCCCCTGCTTCTACTCCCCCTTTTAGATAAAATCCTATCAGCATTGATCTAAGGGAAGGGACTGGTATAATGACCACCCTTTCTCTTGAGCATCCATTCAATCCCTATGGGAAGTGGGATCCCAAGTTTTCATGATCCATCTAGAGGAAGGGATTGGGCTGACATCTTTCCTTTCTCAGTGTTTCTGTTAACTCTTATGGATAGCATTGAGAGATCATCCCTCACTTTCTCCAGGGAAAGGGGAACAGTGGGTCATTCCCATCCCCACTTACCCACACCAGTGAGCAGAAATGGGACGACAAATCCCCAGTAATAATGTCCCCTTCTCCAAGAAGGGAGATGAGGTGGAAATGGGATGATGAACTGCCAATGGTGGTGAACACTGAAGATTTCCCAGTAGAATCCATAAGAGGTCTACATCACTGTACGTTTTAGAGAAGTTAACAGTTTCAATAAGGGAGTGGTTTGTGGCACAAGGTCAGATCAGTTTTCAGTTCCCATAAGGGAGTGATAGCAGCATTTCCGAGCTTAGAGTAGTTGCCACCACTCAGTAGGGAGTCCCACATTTTGATGCAAGAGAAGAGAGACCTAGTTTTAAATTGCATTCATCAGAGTTGAGTCACCTGATCAGAGGTTCCCCAGTAAGGTCTGCATTATCTGACTGATCATGGCCCAGTGACCTGTCACTAGGTAGTGTGTCAAGTAACAGTGAATGAAGGTCTGTCAGTGGGTACTGCATAACATGTCAGGTGACAGTTTTTGAAGGTCTGGCATCAGTCACAGGAAGCATGTCAAGTGACAGTCATTGAGTGTCTGTAACTGGATACTGGATCACCATACATTGGGTAGCCAGACCTGCCAACTCGTACGATTTTGCCGTAAGTCTTATGAAAATTACCCTTAAAATATGGACTTGTGGCATCCAAGCAAAAACTATGGAAAAATGATTGTTGCTGAAAATCCGGATAATTGGTACACCCATGTTTGATATGGATCCGGGTGTCATATTAGAATTAGTAAAATTAGTCAGGGAACCAGACTAACTTTACAGCAGCAACCCAGACGCTTTAAACTGCACCTATTTCTTCATGCAACGCGTCTGCATGATCAAACTGTTGATTATAGAATTTTTTAAAAATGGCTTCCAGCAAGCAATGCATGTTTAAGATGAAAGGGAAAATAAGCTTCTAAAAAAAAGTGTTAATAATCAACACAGAAGAATAAAAAGGAGTATTCAGATTCTTGTGAATAAAAGGTGGAAAGGACACAATGACATTTTATTGGACATCACATGCCAATTTGAGTATGTCTCGTGGCAGGAGATATGATTGCCGTCGTCGTGTGAAATTGAAAAAGATTTACATCAGGTTGAGAAATAGCAACAAGTCATTGAGTTGCATAGGGTTTGGAACTAAAGTTTGTGCAACTGTACTAGGGGTAAATAAAGTCTATGCGTACTTTACAAACTTTTCAGTTGAACATAATATTTATCGTCGCTGCGTTGAATTTTTACTTTTGTTTTCCAGCTTTACAGTAGCAGTTACTGATATTTTGTTACACCTTACTGAAAACTGGTCAATCTTACGGAGAAAAATCAACTGCCTTACTGAGACGGACTCGTCAGGGTTGGCAGGTCTGGGTACCAGGCACCAATCACCAGGTGTGGGTGTTTGGTACCAATCTCCTATATTCCATCTCTGGTCACTGGGTGCTAGACACTGGTCTTCAAACTGACCACTGGTCTGAAGGAAGGGATCAGTTGAATAACTATCCTCTCTCCATTCAGTCCTATGGAGATTGGGCTCCAAGTTTTGATGACCCATTTAGAAGTTGTCACAAGGGCTAGAGGCAGCCAGACAAGAAAAGGATGGTCTGTCCCCTCTTCTGCGCTTAAGCCATTGGTTTCGGCATACAGGTACAGGGTTCATTCAGTTGCAGCTAGTTACCTTTGCTAGGCATTGGCTGCTTCCAGTCTATAGAAGGATGAACCATTATCACCAGCTGTATTGCCAAGATTGTTAGAGGTCACTGGAAAGACAATGATGCATAGACAGACTCAAAATGTCCATTGAATTTTGGCACACAAGAAAAGCCTTTTGTAGGCTGTACCTTTTGGTGGTTGGTATTACCTTGGGTCCTCATCCACAATAGTATCAGCTAATGTATTATTACTATTAAATAGTTTTTGGTTAAAACTAATTTTGGTAATATAATATTTGCCTGTTATTAATGCAGAATTACTTCTTCCCATCATGCTCTTATGTTCCTTCAGTCTCGGTCACAGTTGAAGAGGGACGCTATACTGATTGACACAAGTGGACTAAGGTATCAGACTGGGATTGTTTTTATTTTTTATTTAAGACCTCCAGTTACTAATTGGAGAAAGGAATGTCCTTGGACTCTGGACAAGCTCCAGGAAAAGAGACAGCAATGAAAAATAGTAGGTAAGTATTAAATAATTAAAATTTAACCCCCGACCCACTGTATCTTAACTTGTGATTCTTAAATCTTGACCACAAGATCATTGTGCCTCCAAGAGGTGTAAAAGTGTTCACATATTTTTTTCCCTTTGTTCTGTATAGGCATTCAAGGAAAAGATGGGAGCGGTTTGTACACAGTGAGAACCAGCATCTGGTGAGCCCTGAGGCATTGGATTATCTCGACAAGTTGTTGAGATACGATCATCAAGAGCGCTTGACGGCTAGAGAAGCTATGGAGCACCCATATTTCTGTGAGTTGCTTAATCATCGTAATATTATTCATGTTTGTGAACATCTTGGGAAAGTTCCAGATAACTGGCTCTTTACTTGCTCACATGCAATGTCAATCACATCTTTATTTTAGTGGCATTAGCAGGTTCTGAGCAAAACTCTCACTTTTCTGGTTTTGACTGCCATTGTTAACTCAGTTTTGTAAACTTACTGTCACATTCCAGCGAGAAATGAAAAATAGAGAGTTTTCCATTGAGGGCAAAAGGCTCTGTTCAAGACCACCACAGTGCACTCCTTATCTTTTAAATGGAAAACCATTATGAAAAGATAATAAAAAAAGGTAAATAATAAAGAATTTAGTAACAAAATTCTGTTGAAATTTTATTTTAGTATATTGTGATTCAAATATGTACTAGCACTAGGTCACATTGTTTATTGTAGCAACAAATTGATTTGTGACCTTAGAAATTTTAACTCTGTATAGCAATAGTTACTGTCAGCTGTTAAAGGTGAACAGAATCTGGAATTTTTTGACTTGCAGAACTTTTGAGAAGCATTTGCAATCTTGGGTAATCATAATTTGTCAAATTATACTTGTGACTTCAGCAATAACTAGAGCAGAATGTTGTTGTTGTTTGTTTTAATCCCTACTTGTCATAGACCAGAAGAGCTTATTTTTGGTATGATGTCCATCATCTGGCATCTCTGTCCATCCATCCACCTGTCAGAGGTTATCACTACTTTTAAATTTGATTTTGTGTGTGTATGTGTGTGTGTTTGTGTGTGTATATATATGTGTGTCTTGAAACTTGAAACACACATCCTTCCCATGGTATAGTTTTTCCTAAATGAAAATGGTGCTGTACAGACATCTATTACGTCACCACAGTAGCCATCTTGAAAATCGTGTTAATGCTGCTCCACCTGAATGAATGATACATATTAAGATGGAGTTATTACTTGTGAAGACTTCTTGAGAAGTCTGGATGCAAAGATTAAGCTCAGAAACTGCTTATTAAGAGAGATCAGGAGACCTCTTTTCTCCAGAATTCTTATGATATCCAGGTGGTCTTAAATGCAATTTTTTTGCTGAATTGACATCCAATATGGCCACCACAGCAGCCATTTTGAAAATATTGTTATTGATACTCCTAAATGGAAAGTCGTACCTTGAAAATATTGTTTTCTCTACTTGGAATGGATGACTATATCAACATGAGGTTTCTACCAGTAAAACTTATGATCCCTAATTGGTCCTAAAGAAGATGGTACAAGTCATCCACTATGCTGCCTTGACTACTGTCTTAAATTTCTTGTTCTCGCCACTGCCCCTGATTGATCATGACAGGATCCAGTATGGCTGCTTTGACATCTGTTTAAAATATCCTGGCCCTGCTCCCCCTGAATGGATGACCATTATGACATGGTTTTGTCACCAAAATACCTGTAATGGTAACTACTTTGCTGTGAATGTAAATCGTGCCAAACTGTTATCTAATATATGCACCACAGCAGCTATTTTGAAAATCTTGTTATCGATGAAGAATATCAGAGATGGTTTCAACACTTGACAATCAGAATGAAAAAAAATGGGCTTGTCATGGATTGCTTTTTTTTTTTTCTGCCTAGAAGTAGAAGTATTTATCCCTTTGAGGGACTTTGATCCTCAGAAAGGTTTTGCAACTTGGATATACAGACAGACAGAATAATGTTAGCTTTAACTGATTTCATGAGCTTCTTAAAAAGATTGTCTGGGGAGCATTTTTTGTCAAGTACACATTAGTGTGATTGAGACGTAGCAGTCATTTTTCCGGCAGTGACAGTATCAGAACAGTTTCAGTAGGGTGAAGTTTAAGCTGTTTCATTTGCATATGTTTTCCAAATCCCTTGATTGATTCCCATCATCCTTGGCATTCATTATTATGAAATTAAGGCATTTCATTCATTGCCCATTTGACTTTGGACTCGGATTTCTCTCGGTTGTTGTGAACTTGCATTAAGGTTTTAGTTCCTGTTTTTAGCTCACTTGACCGTAAATGTGGTCCACCATTGACAATTGATATTTATAACTTTTCTCAAAAACTGCTTAACAGATTTTGTCCCAGTTTGGCAGAATCATACTGGCATATAGGGCTTCAAAATTTTGATCTGCCATCAAATCTGACTACTGATACTGAAACAGACCTGCCAACTCTTACGATTTTGCCGTAAATCTTACGAGAATTACCCTTAAAATACGGACTTATGCATACAAGCAAAAACTACGGAAAAATGATTGTTGTCAAAAAATCCAGATAATTGGTTCATCTGTGTTTTATTTGGATCTGGGTTTCATATTAGAATTTGTGAAATTAGTTAGGGAACCTTACTAACTTTACAGCAGCACCCCAGACGCTTTAAACTGCACCTATTTGTTCATGCGAAGCATCTGCATGATCAAACTGTTGATTATAGAATTTGTTTTGAAAATGGCATCCCCAAAGTGATGCATGTTTAAGATGAAAGGGAAAATAAGCCTCTAGAAAAGTGTTAATAATCAACACAGAAGAATAAAAAGGAATATTCAGATTCTTGTGAATGAAGGATGGAAAGGACACAGTTACGTTTATTGCACATCACATGCCAATTTGAGTACTTCTTGTGGCGGGAGATATGATTGCGTCATCATATGAAATGGAAAAAGAATTTCCAAGAATTACATCAAGTTGAGAGATAGCAACAAGCCATTGAGTTGCATAGGGTTTGGAACTAAAGTTTGTGGAACGGTACTAGTGGTAATTAAGGTCTACACGCACTTTACAAACTTTTCAGTTGAACATAATGTTTTCGTCGCTGCATTGAACTTTTAATTATGTTTTCCAGCTTTACAATAGCAGTTATTGATATTTTGTTACACATTACTGAAAACTGGTCAATCTTACGGAACAAACATCAGCTGCTTTACTGAGACGGACTCGTCGGGGTTGGCAAGTCTGCTGAAATAGAAAACCTTGAAAGAGCTGTGAAACCATTTAATAGAATTTGACCAGATTTGACAGAAAGCATCAAAGGATGAATAAATTTCAAAGTTTTACAAATGAATGATCTGTTGAATATTGCTGCCATTACTGAAAATAGAAAAGCTTTAAATGACTTGTTCTCCATGTCTGCTGAATAGAATTTGATGAAATTTAATGGAGACTTTTCAGATTTGTACAAAAGATTCTGATCAGCTATCAGATATGGTCCATGTCATAATAAATGGAAAAACCTTCAAATGACTTCTCTAAAATTGCAATGTAGAATTTGACCAAATTTGACAAAAAACACCCTGGCTTAGAAGGCTTTCAGATTTGTATAAATGATGCCAATATGCTACAGAAAAGGAGAAGCACAATAAAAAAAAAAACTTTACAAGAAACTGCAGAATGGAATTTGACCAACATTGTTGATTTGTTGATTCTTATCATACTTTGGGACAAATCATTATGAAATCAAAACCATTCGTTCTGACATGCCAACTCACCCTTTAGACCTTTGACTCAAGGTCATGGTTAAAAAAAAAATCTGCTTTAAGGTTTTGGTTTAGGTTCTTTAATTTGATTATATTTCCAAAAGCTTTTTCTTTCTTCATACTTTGGTTGAATCATTATGAAGCTAAGACTATTCATTCTGCAACATATGCTCTTGTCCATTACATTTTAGTGTTACAGTTATAGAAAATTCACAGACAATTCATTTGGCAATATGCTCACTCACTTTGTTGACCTTGGGGATTGATTTTCAAGTCCTGGCCTTCCTTTTATTAAGAAATTTATTTACCCTTACCATCTTATCGTTTTACTTTTTGTCTGGCTGATTTTTTATCACCGGTCGATACGAAACCTTTTATCACTTTTAAATGATCGTAAATATAACCTTTTGTATGGCGCTAAATAGCCTAACAGTGCTGGTGTGCTGTAAAAATACAATCAATCCAATCCAGTCAACACTCAAACTTCCAGTACATATGAACTGTAAGCAATGAACTTGTCAGAAGTATTTCTATTTAACTACAGTTTAAAAATATAAGATTAGATCTCAATTTAACATTGATCATGGAAGAAGAGGGTGAAATGGGGAAAAAATCCCCCACCCCCCACCCCCATTTGTGAGCAGCTTTCCAGGTGCATGTTTGGGATTGTGGAGGACTCTTTAATTCCAATACTTGTAACAAAGTGACATTAAAGCTGCATCAGGGGAGAAAACTGTTTTGCACCAAGACTTTATCAATGTGACCCATTTTCAAGGGTTATTCAACATTTCAAAAAGAATGTACTAACTTGTGTAAGGGGCCTCGAGTGGCGGAGTGGTCTAAAGCACTCTCCGTTACGGATCACTGCCATCTCACCTCTGTCTGCGTGGGTTCGAGTCTAGGATTCGGTGAATGTGGATATGTGAGAAAGCTTGCCAGTAGCTTCTCGTGGGTCATTGGTTCTTTCCGGGGATTTCCCGGTTTCTTCTCCACCATTAATACTGGCCGCCATGTATAGCCTATTGTGTGCTGAAAAATTGTGTTAAGCCCCACAACAACAACAACAACTAACTTGCATCACGGTAGCAAGGACTCTCTTGTGTGCTGCAGCTAATTTGCATTGCTTAGCAATTCCCTAGAATGAGCGAACTTTTGATACATTACAGTTTCTGCCTTCATTTTCAGATCCAATAGTGAAAGAGCAGGGTCGATTGACAACAATGTCAGGTCATAGCTCACCCACACCACTCCCAAACGCTGCAGGACAGATAGGTACCAACATCCCTCCTTACCATTAGTTGTCCTTGTATTGTTCTTGTTGTTTAATTTGGTTTTTTGTCAAATTTGCTTCGATGTACTATTTTACTGTAGCTATTTTCTATTGGAAAGCATGTTGATAATGTTTCTGTTTCCTTGTTGACAGCTTTCTCTGAACAGAAAGGCAATCATCATTTTAAATAAACATGAAAGAACTTTAAGACTCTAAAGTACATAATTGTGGAATTTGCCAGATGCAGTACAGCATAATTATACTAATAGTGAAACATAGCTAGATGGATAGTTTTTAGTTCACATAAACATAGGGCCAAGAAAGATTATGGTATAGCCTTGCATCTGTCAGACATGCACAATTTGCACTGTGTGCTAAATGTCGATTCCTGCCTTTGATTATTCTATCTAGCCAGGGTACACAGTGATCAACTCTTTATACTTTAATTTTCTATTACCTCCCAACCATTTTTTCAACTAAATTTTACATATTGGCATGAATATTTTAACAGTTTTTATAGCTGATGCAGATTTGTCATTAAATATGGCTGTCATCAATAAACATTTTCAAACGATAATCTTTTAAAAACTTGTTCCCCAAAACCACATGACCATAATTTTGATACAGAATACTTGGGCATTGGATCCCATTTAATTTGAACAGAGGATAATGAACAGAGATCAAATATGACTTCCATTACTGAAATATATTATACCCTGGTTTGACTGATATGTATCATCCTGGCATTAAGTCCTTCAAGATTTGTACAAATGATAATGATCTGTTATCATTACATAAAAGCAAAATCTTTGTGTGACCTTGCAAAATATGCTCAAAAGGTTTTAGTATTTTTGAAAGTTTGTTTTAAATATGAAAACCTCGCATATTTGCACAAATGAACTAGATTAACCCTCAGATTTGGATTTTATCAACTAAATTGGCATAACCTTTAAATAATTCCTTAAAAATGCTCAATAGACTTTAACAGTATTTTGATATCATGTTCCAGATTTTCCTAATTGATTTTGGCTTACCTTCAAATACAATTTTCTTAATTAAAATAAAAAAAAAAAAAATATTTTACATAGATTGATCAATCAGTTTCAATTTTGATATAAGTTTTTTTTGTTTTTAAACCATAATTGGACCAATGCACATAAAGTTTTAGCCAGGTCTTAGGTCCAGTTTGGATTCTTGATAAAGATTCTAGTTTAAAGTTGCTATCATAGTAATTCTGAAAGAACAGTAGAATGTAACAGGATATTTCCATAATATCTAAGGATTTGTATTTGTTTTGTCCCATGCAACTGCTTCATTGTGAAATGGTCATATATTGATAATACATTTTGAATTATGTGTAATTTTTTCCTGTTACATGTACATATGCAGTAAGTCTGTGTGCCAGTTTTAAGTATTTCCATTTCTGTATTACTCTGTAAGGCATAAAAGGATGAATGTGCAAAGATCTACTTGGCCTTCACCAGTGGGGGTAATTAGAACATAAGAGTAGGTGTGTATGTGTTTGTGTGCATGTGTGTGCACTTGAAGAGTAAGAACAATAGAAGATCTTGAAATCTTTATGGTCTGTAGCCCATAATACTTTTTGAGCAATGCTAGGCATACTACTTGATAATTGATACTTTATTAATATTATTACTAGAATTACTTTTGCATTATATTTGTATGGTACATCTATTTTTTTCATGGGTAATCATGTGTGTTCCATGTTAAAAAGTTTTTTTTTCTAGATGAACAAAGTATACAATTCTTGTGTGAAAGCTTTAAATTTATGTTTGCATGAAACTTGATGCACTTTCCAAGCAATAAACTTTCATCTACAACCCTGTGTAAATGGTGTCACTTTGTTATTATTTTCATTTTGCATGTTTCCATATAAAGTTGTGTCATTCATTTCCATATGAAAAAATATTTACATACCAACGTAATCAGCATCCTTTGAGGATGAACCCGTCCGAAGTTTAATTATACATTTTGAAAAACTTGTTTTTATAAAGATATGGTCAATACAGTGCAGTAACAGAGATGCCAACCATTCTGTATTTTGTGTAATAGTGAATTTTTATTAGCAAAGATACCTTAAACTGGTATAAAGAATATAGTTTCTCAAAGAAAAGGAAAGGAGAGTACAAGAAACCAGACAATTACGTGGATTTCCTTTTACTTGAGGACCGGTGTCCTGATGCAGCAGTCAGAAGCCTGGAAGCATGGGTTTTGACTTGTGGGTCCCCAAGAGGCAGCATATTTTGATAGGTTGATAGGGTTCCTATTACTTTTTTTTAAGTATATAGTGAAAAAAAATACTAGATATAAGGCTTTGTTAACACATTGATACATTTTGAAGCAGCATTTTGTTGATTCCTCCAGTTGTTAGTGCACATGCAAATGTCCAAGCAAGTGCCTGACAGAGTCCCCAGTTGCATTATATAATTCCTTGGCAGAGTGATGCCTAATTGCATGGCAGGTGATTATAAGTGACATGGAATTTATGAAATTTCCTATATATCAAATAAAAGATTTACTGCTAGCATTATTCAAGTCTCTGTTTTTACTGTTATATATGTCTTTGTTGTCAGTTTCATTGAACAAGTTGTAAATTTGCCTTTGATTTAATAATGCCCAATGTGTTTGTTTGGTCATAAATATTAAACTTGTTTGTATTAGGCAAATATTAAACTTGTTTGTAACCTACATGTAGGACTCCTATTAATCAACCAATAATCATCATTACACTTAGACTGGTATGTAATCCCAATTCTTTAGATGAGGATTACTTTCATGTATCTTTTGAGTATCCTAAGTGGTCACAAGTTCCCTTTCCTTGCAAACATTTTTTTGGGAAATGTCCAGCAGCTATCTTGTCTGAGATGTGAGAAGTCTTGGATGCAACTTGAGAATGAGGTTGATAAAGTAAATGATGGCCACAGGTCAAAGAAAAGACAATGGCAGTCAGATTGGGTAGAGAAGTTTGATTGGTTAAAAAAGATGGAGAACAGTTTCAGAGATGACTAGTGGTGTTGTTCCTGGCATGCAGAATGCAGAAAGACAGTCTTTATTGGTAATGGAAGTATTAATTGCAGTTTTCTGCATTTACACAAGACAAGACATACCCAGACATGAACAATGTGTGGAAGGAAGGATTGCTTGGGGGAAAAAGGCAACATTGCTGAACATATTGAATTTTTACATAGATGCTTGGGCTACTTGATTTGGTTTGGAACTCAACAGGATTTTTCATGGAACTCTCCATTTTGAGTCCATGCCTCTAAGTTTTCAAAATCAAGGGAAATCCCTCTGTTTAGATTGTAAATAAGTGTTAATAGTGGCAGAGATGCAGAAAAAGAAAGATGTGGATAATTCATGAGGAAAACTAATGTTTGTAGTTATTGTTCTGCCAAAATGTTTAAGGAATCGTCTGCTGGAATCGGTGGAATGGATACACCATGTTTATTCTCATTGGACTTTAAATGTTACTGACAGTGTAAAGGTTTGTATGCCTCCTAGGAAGATGTATCATGCTTGCATAGAAGTTATTTAAATTCTGAAAAATTGATGCAAGGAGTCCTGACAAGTTTGCTCATTGGTTGGCATCTCTGAATATGGAAAACATTTTAAGTTGCTGTGCAGTTTGTTCTTCTAGACTCTGATGTCCTAGAGTGAGGGCCGTTAAATAGAAATATATGTGGAATGGTTCTTTAACTATGTATCATTGCAATGATGGAATGAGTAGATATTCATCTTATTTATTTCCGTTTCTAATGTAGACACCTGTTACTAATAATTAATGAAAGTATATGTGGCTTGGTGACATTTTTGTCTTTGGCCCTTTTATTTAGATTTTGTCATAATATGGAAGTCACCTACGTCTGTATATGGCAGGTTGCAGGTTATAAAATTCTAATGATTTCTTAAGATTTGTTATATTTTTCAGAAGTTGTAAAGACTTTTACTTGTACTAATTTTATGCTTAGTATTAACATTATTTGGATTAAAGAAAAATCAAATCAAACCAGGCTTAAGTTGCTGTGGCATCATGTTACATACAATCTCAAATGTATGCTACATTGAATTAACAATTAACATCACATTACTGAAAGTGTTACTGTTGTATATTTCAAGTTGTGTGATATATGTTAATTTGATACCAATGAATATCCTTAATCCTGAATAGCAAGTTTCAATAGCATGTTCTGATGGAATTACCTACTGCTTGTTTGCACAAGCAATAAATCAACCCTTTCAATTTCAAGGGTTCCAAGTTCTTCTTTCAGAGATTCAATGACAAACTGCACAGAACCTCAGAAAGAATCAATTCTGTATGATGTCCTTGCCATGATAGATAAAGTTTTGGTATTGTTTTCTGGTTTGTGCACACAACTACTTTCTCACCATAAATGTATTTCTGATGACACTTGATTGACATTATGCCCATAACCTGCCAAAGTGCATAATTGATTCATGTGATCAGATGAGTATTCCCACCAAAATTCCTTCTGTACCATTATTAGGTGTATTCATGCCCAAGGGACACATTGTAGTTCCTTCCTATTGCAGACAAATTACCTGAATATAGAGTCCTTTCTTGCATACAATATTTCTGTCCATCTGACAATTGAAATGGTTGATTTCTATTTTGGGAAGCTTGTAAAACTCATTAACTTTGGCACATACTTTACAGTTACATCTCCTGCTCTTTCCGTTCTGAGAATGTTTAGGATGAATGGCATGCAGTTATAAATCTCTTGCATGGACTTGCAAATGGAAATGTTATTGTGATGAGAAACACTAAATGCAGTCATTAAAAGTTGTTAATTGCATCATGTGGCTTTGTTTAAACCATCTTGACAGTGTTGAAAGACCATAATCCAGACATTTTATTATTGAATAATTTATAGGTTGAAGGTTATAAAACATAAGAATAAGGCTTGTGAATACCATTCATCTAGTTTATATTTATTCAGGGAAAGCCAGTAATAATGTGATGGTCAAGGGCCACAAGAGTGCCATTGTGTTATGCAAAACATTGTGCAATATCAGAGCAAGTCGGTTAAATGAGGAAAATGTTGCATGTATGTGATCAAGGCTCTACAACATGAGGGACACTAAAATACTAGCTTCAGCAACACAGTTACAAACTTAAATTGATACATATTAACTGAAAAATACTCAAAATGATGATTGCATAATCAATATTTAAAATTTTTGCAGGGAACCATGCATTGGTACAGAATAAGAAAATGTCAAATGAAGAGCATTAATAATTTAAGTACATGTGTTAATGTGTTATTATCATAAACAGTGAATCCATAATAATTTCATAGCAGTAACACATTAGCTGTTATTACTGTGTTTGTGTACCTTTTGCTGGTGTTAGTCCCAAGTTCAAGGATATTGTTCCCTCCAAGAAGTAGTAATTGGAGGTGAACAAAATACATGATCCCTGTCTGATATCCCAATCCACTTCCTACAACCAGAATATCTTCCTTTTTTCTTGGACTTGTACATGTCTCATGGGTGATCAGCACTTGTTCATTTAAATCATCTTTTGGAAGTATTACTCGAAACTGTATCCTTTTTTGTATTGTATTTATTTTTCATATTCCATGCTTTATCTTGTCCCTTTTCATTCATATTGAGGTTTTTGAGTATCTTGCTAAGTGGTGCTTACATTTCAGCTCTTTAATGGTAACTGATTTTAGGGTAAGTAATTCCTTCCCAATAGTTCAGTTTGTCATTTTATTTCATATATTTCCTTCAGCCTGCAATAATGCTTCAAGGTGAGGTAAATGGGGGCATAAAGAGGCAGCATGGGACACATCACCTATCCAGTTTGCATGGCATGTGTATGCATGGATGGCTGCACAATTTGTTGTATGTAGTCCATTGAGGTATAGGACTTGGATACTTGCCAGGCCTAGAGGGCTAGGAAGTAGGGTCCTGTTTTTTCTTTTTCATTTCTGGAGGACCCCCTCTTTTGCTAGGAGGAGTTCATGGTACTTCCCATGTAGAGAAGTCACCTACTTCCACTTGTGGTGAATATCTATTTGGTAGGATTGTGTCAGCTCCTGTGTGAAAGGGATCCTCAGCACTTCCTGATATAGGGAAGTTGCCTGCCACCAACTATGAGTCCCACCTTCCTAGCATTAGAAAAGTGTGGTCGATGTTTCTGTTTCAAGGATATCTCGTTTGTTGGAGTAGAGTTATCATAACCAGAGACTTCCCAGTAAGATCTACTTTATCTGACTGTTAATTGCTCAGTGATTGGGCATGGGTAATGTGGCGGGTGATGTTCATAATAGGTTTTTCACCAGTTATCAGGTACTTGGTGACAGTCATTGGGAAATCTGCCCAAGTGAGAATCACAGGAGGTCTGTCACCAGGTACTAAACACGGGGTGATGTCCAAAGTGATATTCACCAAGTGGCTGTTACTGTGCACTGGGCAGCAAGCACTGAACAGCAGGCACCGATTACCAGCCACTGAACCACTGATCAGTGGGTATAGAGTGTGGTGCTTATCTTCTGTTTTTGGTTTCGGGGTCACTGATATGGAAAAGCCAGTTGCCAAAAATCAAGCACTGATCACTGGGTGTTGTACATTAGTCTTCAGACCAGGTACCGGGATTTGAGCACCGGTTTAGAGGAAGGGATTGGTTGTTTAACCCACATTTTTCTGTTTCTATTCAATTCCTATGGTGAATAGACTTCAAATTTTGAGGACTAGTCTGAGGGAAGGTTGATACCTTTCCCTCCTTGATGTTCCTGTCAATTTGTGAAACTAAAAAATCCGGCAAGCTCACAGGATCATTAACCAGAAAATGCTACTGATCCTTTTCATAACCAACTGATCCTACATTGCATCATACAAAAAGACAAAATTTAGTCAATGACTAACAGCTCTTTGTAAGATTATTTATATAATGAAACGTGGAAAATAAAGACAAATGCAAAAAATGATCTGTGTCAAATAAATAAAATTTTTATTAAATTCAGCATAACATTCCACAGTTGACTAACCAGGACAATGATGCTGACTGTCCAGTTGATTCATGTTCATACATAGTTGTTGTAAAAGTTGGGAATCAGAATATGTTGCTGCCATTGATGACCACTCTGAATCATAGAATAAGAATTGGGATCCTCATCAATTGACTTTGCATGACATATCAGAATGACCCACAATTCAAGGATGAGACTGGTATCCAAAAACAAGAAAAGCCCATTAAATTAGGTCTGTGCAAAGAGGAGTTCCAGCAGTGGAATGATTTAACTGGATCAAATGGAGATGTGCTCAAGCATTCGGGGAGTGATTCTAAACAACCTTTCAGAAACAGCATTGGACCCAGTTTCTGGTATAGATCTAGTATTGCACATTACCTCAGAATCACATGATCACTTCTGACTTGAAAATATGAGTATTTATGCCGAGAGAAAGCCCCAAATATTGCAAATCTGCTCTTATTACGAGTTTAGCATGCATTTTGAGGTGTGTAAAGGAAAGATGATGTGTCACATTTGATCTGCTTTGTCTGCAAAATACGCTGTCGTCACATCAATTGTAGATAAACATTTGAAACCATTTTAAAAATGATTTTCAAAATATTAAATGTTGTACCGTGCCTGAAATTGAGTTTTAAATTAATTTGGTTATTCTTTTTGTCCAGATTGGAAGTAAAATACATTGCCAACATGGTTGCTTATGACATATCAGTTGGCACCAAGCAAAACACTTTGTCAAGTTTCAGGCCAGAGTCAACAGACAGTAGTGCTATTTCACATCTTTTCAGTTGCCAAATAATTGTCTACTTTATAGTCAACAACTTTTAGACTACATCATTGGTGATTCTGACAATTGCTGGCACCACATGTAAAGTGATGAACAGTCACTTTTGTGCCTTTTTCAACATGGAAACAGATTTAGTATGGTGTCATCAGACATCACATTGACACAGAAGAGGGGCCCCGAGTGGCTGAGTGGTCTAAAGCGCTCTCCGTTATGGATCACTGCCATCTCACCTATGTCTGCATGGGTTTGAGTCTAGGATTCGGCGAATGTGGATATGTGAGAAAGCTTGCCAGTAGCTTCTCGTGGGTCAGTGGTTCTTTCTGGGGATTTCCCGGTTTCTTCCTCCACCATTAATACTGGCGGCCATGTATAGCCTATCGTGTGCTGAAAAATGGCGTTAAGCCCAACAACAACAACAACGACACAGAAGAGCTTTTCAATGGAGTTAAAAGTGTCTATTGAATGCATACAAGTTACCTTTCATCTGACCCAGATTTGCTTGTGGTCATCAGAAAGAATTTACTTTATTTAGTTTTTACTTGGGGTTCTGTTATTTCTTGTAATGTCATACAATTTCCAATTTTAGATTACGTTTACTTGATATACCTAAAACTCCAACTGGCAAGATGATTGAGCCAACACAAGATCTTCTTTTTCTCCTCTTGCTTTGTTATTGAGAGAAGGGGAGGGTTACTACTGCTTGCTACAGTCTAATCTAACCCCCCCCCCCCCGCCACAGCCTATGAGAGGAGAAGGGATAATGAACCCCTGGTAAGAAAGTCACCTTCACCTTGGAGGGAGATGAGAGAAAATAGTCTTGCGTCACACCAAGAGCAAAGACAGGATGACAAACCACATACATTTTTGTGGATTCCGATAAATTCTCAGAAGAACTTGTCTTATTGAGTCTTTCTTAGTTGTTGGGTTCTTCTTTGCACCCAATGGGTCAGGTTACTGAGGAGGAAGAAGTGTGGACTTTTGATGAAGTAGCAAATGAGGATTAACTTTTTTTGTCTTTGAGACCAATCCTCGGGATTAATAGTGCCTAGGATCCTGTACACTTTGGAGAGACTCTATGGTCCACAGTCAAAGTCAGACCTACTGTTGCTCCTATGCACAGTGATAGTGAAGGAGCTGATTCAGAAGTGGTCTAGGAGGCCAGAGAGAATAGGGAATGGTCTGTCCCCTATTCTTTGCTTCAGCCCCTGGATTCAGCCTTTAGCTGCAGGGTCCATTCACCCTCAAGTCGCCCTATCTTGGATTTTCAGCAAGGACCTAGGGCTGTCTTCCCGTGAAGGTTCTCAAGGCAATGGAACTAAAAGAATGGTCATTTACTTACCAAAGCCTCAAACACTCACCATTTTTCAACTGCCTCCTTCAATCTTGTGTATTTTTCTGGAATAGGAGATCTTCCCATTTCGAGCTCTTCCATTTAGTTTAGCTTCCACTCTCAGTACCTTCAGCAGGGTGATGGGTGTAATAATGGCTCATTTAACATTCTAAATGGTTCTATATCCTCCATATGCTGTAATTTGTACAGCAGCCTCAGATGTTCCCTTTTCAGAAATCTGTCTGTTGGGAAAAGGTGGCTCATTTGGGCCTAAACAGGAGACGATGGCTCTGATCCCTTCTCACAATTTTGTTTACCTGAGGATGGATTTTCTCACCTATCAAGTAACAGTCTGCATTTCTCTCAAAAGATTCTGCCAATATGTAATCTATCAGCAAGACTAGACAAGAAGACTTTACTGTCTGCTCATCTCTACCTCTCTCTTCCGGGGACTCGGAACTTGACAGGTGACATAGTTCTTGTGGAAAGTTCTTGCATGCTGCTCTTCAACTTCTTGCAAACTGGAGACCTCACCCCCTGTCTGCTTGGACCAGTTTAGGATCAAAGTTTCATCACTGTCTGAGTTTTTGATTGGAGTTCCATTTCATGCTCTGAAACATTGCTCATTCCCTTATACCAACACCTAAGATTGAGGCCTGTGGGGGCTCACCTAAAACCTGAGGGAATAGTCCTGCAGGGCCTGTGGTCTCGGGAAGAATGTTCCCTTCACATAAGTAATCTAGAGTGTGTGTAGTTTTTGTACCACATCAACCTCACTAGACATTGCTTCATCATGGTCACCAAAGACAACACATCAGTTCTAGTGTTCCTCAGACCTCGTGCAGTGACGTGTGCCTGTTCTTCTTGCTTGGAGGTCTGGAACTTTCTCAGAGGGGATCATTCTGATTCTGCTACATTCTGGGCAAGAGGAATATTTTGATGTCAACTTGTCTATAGAAGGGAACAGTCTTCATTGAATGATATTTTCACTAGTTGGTGGCAGAGACACTGTCATCTACAGGGAAAGCAAATGGTAGACTTGTTCATAATGAGGCTGAACAACATACTACCTCGTTTCAAGTCTCTCCAGTGCCAGACTAAAGAGCATGGGAATTGGATGTTTTGAGCCTGAGGTGGGATTAACTGTACTTCTAAGCATTCTCACCTCTCAGAATAATCACTTTGGGATTTTCACAATCATAGTGTCCTAGTCAAAACTCATCTTGATAACTCCCTTGTGGCCCAAGCAATTGTGTTTCATTGACCTTCTGGACCTGTTGGTCTCAGGGAATTGCCACTGACAAGAAATTGCTGTTGCAGCACAGTAGATTTCTTGTGCACCATTCTTGTCCAATTCTTCATCTTCTTACCAGGCTTATATGAAACCATGACCAGGTTTACAAGGCCAGTTGGAAATTTTTTTTGTAATTGGTGCTGTAGTAAATACATTGATCCTATCTGCCCCTCAATAATTGCAATTGCAGACTTTCATCTCTCTTGCTTAGAAGGATGAGATTACTTAGTATCAACCATTAAGGGCAATTGAGTAGCCCTGTCTAATACTATCAGTCCAACAAGTTGTCAAGCCATCCTCTGCAGTAGAACATCCTGCTGATAACAACATCCTGCTGATAACAATTGTAAGTTACTTTGGCAGCTTATTTTAGGCCATCAGCCTCCTGCCAGGCTTGCACATAATGTAATAATAGGAGCTAGTGCTTTACAGCTAATAAAATATAGGGTTTTGGGAGGTAAAACTTTTAATTATAGAATAATAGCCTGCAATTTATTGTCCAATGTCCTTCATCCCTGCTCTGATATCCATTCAGTCTAGGTCTAGGTCAAAGAAGAATGGTATTCTGGTTGTCAGATGTGAACTGGTATATTAGACTGGGGTTGTGTTGTTTTTTTTTTTATTCTATACTTCCAGCTATTGGGGCCCTGAGTGGCAGAGTGGTCTGAGGCACTTATTTTTATAGCTCAATCACACATCTCGTCTCTACATGAGGTTGAGTTTCAACTCGACCAGCGTGGGTATGTGAGAAAGCTTGCAAGTGACTTCCCCATGGGTCAGTGGTTCTTCCTTCACCATCCACCTGATATGCTGGCTGCCATGTATAGCCCATCATGTCCAAAAAATGGCATTAAACCCCTCAAAATCAAATCCAGTTTCTAATTGGAGGATAGAACAATGTCCTTGGTTGGATTGGGGACTAGCTCTGTAGAAAAGGCTTAGCAGCATAATAATAGCAGGTAAGTAAAAAAAAAAATTTTACCAGTGCTCTCCAAGCACTAGCATTTTCCTCGGCAGTTTGTACAAAGAAGCTCAAGTATTAAACTTTCCATCATTGATCATGATGCGTCAGAATTCAGTGCATAATTTGTTTGAAAAAATAACACAAGGAAAGATGTAACACTGTAATTTCTCATAACACAGTAATTTTTCAGTATGTAGATGTATATGGGATTCACTGTAAATAGTACAATGCAATCTCTAGATCCAGTTCGGGTGTATCCATTAATGTTGATAGGTGAAGTGGGATCTCCAATAAATAGTGTTGTATTCTGTAAAAGAGAGATAAAAGAGTAAATGTAATTGAGCACTATGTTGTAAAATATGTTGATAACTATGGCTTTCCACTGCTGCATAGCAATAACTGGGAGTAGCATGTTTGATTATAGCAACAAAAATCACCACACCACATCTTAAATGAGTCTGTTCCAAAGTCAACTTGAAATTGTCCCATTCACTATAACTAAGAATTGCAATAAACACTGTTAACTTTGCATAGAATCACAGTGATATTTACTAACCTGTTTATTTGACAATTAGCCTGTGTATTTTTGACAGTCTATTTGTATCAGTATCTTGTGGTGATAATCTACATTTTTGACTACATTTTAGGAAATTAGAAGGTTTTAATCAGATCTTGATCATATTGATATAGCCATAAAATTGACTGAAAAACAAAAATGAAAAACAATTATTATTTAGAATTTTTGAGGGAAATAAAGCTGTGTCCAGTAGTTGCACCAACCTTTTGTTGTGTGATTAATATAAATGATTTTGGAAGCAAGTAAATTTATCTGTTTGGTGCACAATTTTGTATGCCAATTGATTGAGCTTGTTTTGTTGGTCTGTTGTATGCTTTGGAGTGAACAACAATACAGTTCATTAAAGACTAAGGAAAAGGAGAATTATTAGCTTTATTATTGTTGATTCAAAGCAAATTGATTAACAGTGATATATTTTATAAAATAAAAAAGCTGACTTATTTGAAAACGGAAAGCTGACAGCAAGGCCGAGAACAATGTCCAGTGATATCCTATTGACAGATTTGCAAGGAACATTAACAAATATAAACTTTTAACATCCATGTTGATAAAAGGAAAGGCAATCTTATTTCTTCAAGAATGCAATACATGTTATGAGATTAACAAGTAAAACTCCTATTTACTATTACAATACAGATTCTGTAGTTATTCAGAAATTTGTCAGAAGATGTTGATAAAAGTAAAAGTTCTGGAGCTACTCCACGATGTGTTCTATTTGAATCAAAGCAAATTATAACCAGGTTTTCCTGTTTAGGGAATAAGATAATTGATGTCTGGATAATGTCTTTCTCATTGTACTTTTATGTTCTTGTCTTGTAATAGATTTTATACATGTGCCTGTCTGCTTCATCTTTATTTCTGTGTGCATCCTTGCCTGAGTTTTCTTTCTCTTCTCTTCAATCCAGGTCCCAATGTGAACAGTAGTGTGCCGGTGTCAAGCTCCCCAGTCCTGACGCCCAGTATGTCACCACTTCCCAATAGCTCGACAGCTGCGGCACAGTCTTAGGTCTCTTTGCCTGTATTCCTCATCCTCCTCCTCCTCTGCTTCACTAAAAACTTCTCCAATATCCACATCTACCATTCAGTCCTACTTTCGGATCTGCCAGTTTGTTACCACCATCATCTATGTATGGTTATTCTTCACTGCATGGAATGGACCACTGCTTGCAGATGACTGATACTGCTACAAGGACGAGGCAGCTGCATTTTTATGATGCCTCACCACCATGCCATCACTGGCTGCAAATTCTCTCCTCAATTATTCTGGCTGCTTGCAACTTAGTAATTTAACAGTCATGCACAGACCTTGTATATAGAGAGGAAATGTAATCATGTGATCTTTGAACTAGTTCTCAGGAAGTTTTTCTAGGGTCTGAGAGTAAATGGGTTTTTTGGTTACTTATTGGGGAAGGTTAAAAAGGAGCAGAGTGGGAATTCAGATAATAGGGTGAAGTTTTTCATGTTTCGATTCTGCATTATTGTGTACAATATCTAATTGTAATGGAGGATCATTATTAAGTCACTGGAGACCCTAGGAAAAATCTTGGGTATTTCTTGCTGTAAGTATTAAGAAATAGAGGAATGATGCTCTAAATTACTGAAGAATAGGCACAATTGAATTTCATAGCCCGTTTTGGATACTTCATATTTTCAGTGTGTGATATGGATTTTATGTTCATTAGTGTCTAGTAATGACAGTGCGTGAGATTAAATTATTTTATTAACCTCGTCAGAATGCATCCCTTGTAAAACTAAATTCATGACTGTCAAGTTTAGTTGTAAACTTTTTCATTGATAGTCTAATTTAACCAAATATAGAGAACACTAACTCGGAGATGGCTTCTTTCTCCAAGTACTTAAAAAATGTTCACGTCTGTTGAGCCTGCCTTGATGAAAGGTCAACATAATGATCACATTGGCATTGGTGTGCATGTCCATCTGTCTGTAGATTAAGTTCAGTATTAAAGTTTTGTAGTGGAAGCTGAGTGGAAGAGTTTTTACTTTCTAACCAAATACTAGGCCATTACAACAGAAAGGAATCTCTTTTATTTTTTCTTTGAACAACTCTTGAGTCCTTGATCTTTGTTTTCATATGATCATTTGAAACTCAGCCCTTGATCCACAGATCCATATGATCATTTGGAAATCTAGAGTCATAGATCCCCAGGACCATATGATTATTTGTAATAGCAGTGGAACCTATTTATATAGAAGCTGTCACATGAAAGCTCATTTCAGATGAAATTTATGCAATGAGTTTAATAATTTCTTTCTTTTTGCGCATCTTGGCGAATAAAAGATTAACATCATTTTTTTCCAAGTTTAATGAATTTCATTTGAAATGAATTAGAATGTAAGTTTACATTCATCATGTGATAAAATATAGAGGTATTTAGTAAAATGTTAAGTTAGCATGGTGAAATGACTTAAGAGGACATTTTGATGCCATGGACATGATCCCTTTGCCTTATTTGGCATTGCATGAAATTTTGTCACATCATGAAACATTGTTATAGGCATGTAATATGGAAAATGTACATACTTAATGAACTGAAGTAACAGAATAGTCCTGTAATAAAATAAGATCCAATTTAGTAAATTCTAAGATATCCAAATTTGCTAATGCAAGTGAAATAATTCAGTAATAAATGCATTTCTGCCTTATTTCAGTAAATTTTACAATAATTTTATAATGAACTGGTTCCTTTGTTTTAAGCAGGGTCCACTGGGTTTGATCTGCTGTGATTTTCTAAGAGGTGTAAGTTGGATAGCAGAAGAGTGGGCATCTTGGTGATATTGCTTTTAAAGTAAGAGTAGTTGTCAGTAATACTGTCAACACTTCGTTGCATCTGGTAGCATTTACATCGGTGATCAAAAGGTGATCAAAAGGTGGATTGTGAATTTATCTGTTTTGATCTAATTCCTGCAAAGGAAATTTTGATGGAAAAGCTCAAGATCAGACTTTTACCTGTGGAACAAACAGCTGCCATGCATACTGACTTTTAAGTTGAGTTGACTGCAGACATCAATGGCCCTAATCTGCCATAGCATAATGTGCTGGCAGATCAGGGTTGTTGTTGTTTGTTCCACTGATTACTGTAAGCAAACTGCATTGACTCAGATCTGCCAGCAACTACAAACTGAACAGACCCAAATTTGCATCACATAATGTATGTGATGCAGATTTGGGTCTGTTCAGTTTGTAGTTGGACTCGACATATAAGCAAGTACATACAGTATATGCTGTAACATTACACAAATTTTAAGTCTGGGGAAATGTACATTTGTGGCATTTTCTCACAGGTAGATACATTTTATGATTACAGTAGTGTTTAACACTTGACCTGTTTGTAATAAACCACTTGTAACTTTTGGGTAATTTCATTTTTATTTCTTGTGTATTCATACTATACAAGTAATTCAGCAGAAATCTTGTTCCATTTCTCACTGATGGGAATTCAGTATATGATTCTCTGACCCTTTTCTCCAATGTCTGTTTAAAAATCAAAGAAATTATGCTTGACAAGAGTATACATATCTGCAGTGTTCTGTTTATGCAAAAAGTGCTAGATTTCTTACGTTAAAAGAAAATGGATCTAAATATTAGGTTAAGGAAAATCTACACAGTTAAATGCTAAATTCGATACTCAACAGAATTCTTTTTGTATTGAGAAAATTTGGTGCTGTATCCATGAAAATTGTTTTTAGAATACTTGCATTTAAATCAGCATATCATGCTGTCCCTTGAGATAAGCTTTATCTTTGTATTGAAGGCAGCTTTTCTTATTTTTAAAACTTTTTATGCATATGTATCTAAATTGGATCATAGAAAAAAATAAACTAAGAATTTTTCATGACTTTTAATCTGTACTTTGATGTTTCTGATGACAATAAGTATGTGATTTATTGTGTGAATCTCACAAACATAATTATGTATAGGAAAATATTCACAAAAACTTTCTGTGTTTGAAGAAGTACCATATACCTATTACAAGCACTGAAATATTTAAGAACATAACTTTCATTATGATTCAGCCATTTTGTCTAAATGCTCATTGGTCATATGACTATAATTCACATTTATGTACGTATCTGCTTCAGGTATACACTCTACTGTCTAGTTAAACAAATCATTAGAAATTGTTATTTCTCTACAGATTTAGAGACCTCATTCACATTGTTTTGATAGTAAAATAAACTTGTATAAAATAGTTCATGTTTTATGTTCTTCTTGCATGTATTTTAAGGATTTTTGTTTTATTTTTGTGATTAGAGAAATGGTTGTTCATTTATGAACTTGCTAGATTTAAAAGGAGGAGGAAAAACAAAAATGTTCAGGTTTAAAAGAAGGGGAAACATTTTATGAATGTTCTTAATTTAAAGAAAGGTATGAATGTTCAGATTCAATGAAGGAAGTAAAGAATGCTCAGATTTAAAGACGGAAGAAAAGAATGCTCAGATTTAAAGAAGAAAGAAAAGTAACAATGCTCAGATTTAAAGAAGGGAAAGATGCTCAGATTTAAAGAAGGCAAATATGCAAAGAATGCTCAGATTTAAAGAAAGGAAAAATGCTAAGCATGCTCAGATTTAAAGAGGGGAAAATGCTAAGCTTGCTCAGATTTAAAGGAAAAAATGTTAAGCATACTCAGATTTAAAGAAGGGAAAATGCTAAGCATGCTCAGATTTAAAGAAAAAAATGTTAAGCATACTCAGATTTAAAGAAGGGAAAATGCTAAGCATGCTCAGATTTAAAGGAAAAAATGTTAAGCATACTCAGATTTAAAGAAGGGAAAATGCTAAGCATGCTCAGATTTAAAGGAAAAAATGCTAAGCATATTCAGATTTAAAGAAGGGGAAAATGCTAAGCATGCTCAGATTTAAAGGGAAAAATGCTAAGCATACTCAGATTTAAAGAAGGGAAAATGCTAAGCATGCTCAGATTTAAAGAAGGGAAAATGCTAAGCATGCTCAGATTTAAAGGAAAATGCTAAGCATGCTCAGATTTAAAGAAGGGGAAATATACTAAGCATACTCAGATTTAAAGAAGGAAAACATTAGAAGGCACAGATTTAAAGAAAGGATGAAAAAAGTAAGAAAACAACCTATTTAATATTTCTGAATGAACCGTAAATGATAGTATACAAATGTGTTACATAGTTTACAGTTCCTGCAGGTATCAGCAGATGTATTGGGCATGATTTTAGCAACTAGATTGGGCTTTTCAAGTAATCATGCAATTAAATGATTTTTCTCCCGATAAGTCCAGGGGACAATGTAAATTTGTAAACTCCGCACCACACCTGCTTGTGCATGGGGAAGACCTTGATTTAGTACTGTCCATCCGGAGAAACTGGTTAACTAGATTGCACAACTACTACTCACATTTGACATGAAATTTGGATAACATATTTGTATTGAAAATGTGGATGACCTTGTTAGATTTTTAGGCCTTTAGTGCAGTTCTTAAATTTTGGCACATTTTAAGAACTTTTTAATGCGACTTTTCTTTATAAAAGAACACTTTAGCAAAAAGCCACATCACATAGACAAATGAAGTTTGATATGTTTGTGTCTGTGCACATGTAGATGACCTGACAAGATTTTCATGCAATTGTTACAATATTTTTTTCTCTGAACTTTTGGAATTTGTTGCAGTTGGACATTTTGGTCTGCATGTCTGTAGTGGGGTCATACCTGCTTCACAGACATAATCCAAGTTAACATGGGGTTGGATTTGTCATTGCATCAAGTTTTCTGAAGTTATGATTTTCTAAAATTGCATAAAAGTAGGGAATGGGCTTATTATGAAGTATGGGCTTGTGATGAAATTGATTGTACCTTTAACAAGGTACCATATATAGTCATTTATAAGTTGATTCCAACTTCAAGCTGCACAGATCCAGATCAGCCATCGCATGATGCTGTGGCAGATCTGGGTCTCGACAATTTGTTAGAATTAATGAGTGGAACAATCAACATAGACCCTGAACTGCAGATGCATGTGATAGCAGATCGGAGTCATTGTTGCTTGCAGTTTGACTTGTACAAGAGTGTAAATGGTACCTCTTTAATTGAATGCTGCAATTAATTGTGTGTTTCAAAGCTCTAAGCTGTAAAATTGTCCCAATTTGACATTTGCTGGTCCAAAAAAATCCAGATATGGTTATTAACATAAACTACAATGCAGTCTAATTTTTAGAGCAACTTTGGCTAAGACAATCGTTAGTTGTCACTGGATCACGTAATTGTTTTGTATATTTTAAATGTCATTCTGTTGTGATGCATTTCATTGTTTCTCAGTACATAATATCATGTAACAGGATTGTTCTGTAAAGTATTTGAGGTAGCATCCATTTGAAACTGATCTGGAAATGCAGACTATTTCTTCTTTTCAAGCTGCTTTTCATCAGGGTAATTTATTTCATGGTCTAAACCTAATAGAAATGCAGAACAAAATCTTCTTAAAGCATTCTTGGTAATTTATTATAAGGTAATATGATTCAGTGGGGGAAAAACATGACAGTCCGTTCAGCATTTTATTTGATTTTAAAGAAGAATGTTTTCATGAACAGTGAAACTTCCCAAAATCAGCATTTCTCTAAACCAATTTCATTTAGAGGCAGACCACATGATTTGGACCCAACCTGATCATTCTGGTACTAATGAAACCTCTTCAATTGGGCCACCTTTATAAATAGGTCAAATTTTGTTGTTGAAACTGCATCCAATTATGGGAAGTTCTATGTATATTTAAGTGTGCCATCATAAAAATCATTAATGCCAGTGTTTGAAGTGTTCATGTTCAGGTTGTTTTTTATTTGGAAGTGTAGCCAGAAAAAAATGAGGCTAAAAGTAAATTAAAATGTTTGAATATGTTTATTCATGGTTCATTTTTGCCCAGCAGATTTGGATTTGCTGTAATTTGGTTGCAGGTCAATATTGATGCTGTTGCTTATGATTTCCAGCAAACTGCATATACCCAGATCTATTGAACAGCAGGCTCTGACATGTCATACAGCATAGACCCTGATTTAATACTAATACAGCATAGGCCCTGATAGGTCTGACAGCATAAATCCTGATCTACTGAACAGCAGGCTCTGACCTATAAACAGCATTAACCCTGATTTAACACCAATACAACATAGGCCCTAATATATCTGGCCATAAATTCTGATCAACTGAGTAGCATAGACTTTGATCTGTCAAATAGCTTAGACCCTGATCTGTGAAACAGAATAGACCCTGTTCTGTTGATTATCAAACAGCATAGAGCTGTTGACAGATTATTCAGTGGTAGGTTTGGTCTACTCTGTTTGCAGTTGGTTTGTATTATACCTGGATACATTCGTTATGTGTTGATACTGATAAGTTTTTATATGGAGATTAATGACCATGAATGGCATGTGCAGCCTGTGAAATTTGGATGACACGTATAAATACATGTATGTTTGTTCACCTTTATTATTCTTCAATGTTGAAAATATGACCATCTCATGAGGTTAGCAAAATAGCAAAAATAAACTACTTTGTTGCCTCTCATCAATGGGGGTGGGATGGGGCAGTGGCCTATCTTTAGTGTGTCATATCATGACCACTTTACAGTGGTCCCATGGAATAATGAACAACTTTGGGTCCATACTATAGTAACAGTTCTTGATAGTGAGGTGTTTGTTACAGCAGGGTATTGTATTAATATTTACGTTGCATGTGGTATCCATTTGTGGGGAAATTTGTAATGGTGATTTTCATTATATTGAAGGAGATTTGAATTTGATTGCCATTAAAAGAATTGGCCCATATTTTCTTGGATTGGTGAGCTGGATATTCTATAAGATGATAAACATGTGGTTGTTCTTCAGAAATCTTTTTGTTAGTCTACTTCCAATAGCAAAGCTATGAGGTCTATTGATTTTGCAGTCTGATCTACCATAGCATAGTACTACTACTGTAGGCCAGTCTGATATATATCTTACTTGCTGTTGATTTTCTGGCTATAATTTACACAAGTAAACATTTTTTTTTACTGTGTTAAATTACTGGGTTATTGTTGGTGAGGAAAGAGAAAGGGTTTAATCTTCTAGATTTGTCTTTGGTCGGTTTTGCCAGTATGAAATGGTTACCTTGGTTATAATGAAAAGAAAATGGAGTTATGTTGAGAATTCATCTGAACCAAGGTGAACAAAACATCTGAATGATGATTTAGGCCAAACCATATTTCTAGTCTCGAGTACTAAAATACCTCAGGTTTTGTTTACCTTACAGGTTGCATATACCATTTATACTTACTTATAAGTCAAGCATTAACTTTAAACAAAATAGATCCTGATATGCCATCACCTAATGTGCAGGCTTATTGTCTAAATGTTAAGTTCTGCTGGTCATGCATAACAAATTACATATACCAAGATCAGTTGGTGCATTATGAGATGGCAGGTCTGGGTCTGTGCAGTTTTGCAGTTGAACTTGTAAGTGAGTATATATGGCATGTATGTTCTTTGAACATACAGCTTCTTTTAGTTTCTAGTCTAGATTTAGACCAACATCAATTGATTGTGAACACTTGTAAAATATTTGGAGTGATCTTTTATCCTGTTAAAATTTTGATCCAGCTTTGTCGATCCATTTCATTTGATAATACAAAATTTGCCAAGTGTGGTAGCAGTTTCTGTCAGATCATCTGTCAGTCCAGCAGCTGTTGAATTTCAATTCAAACTTCTGATGCACGCATTAAGCAATGATTTTGCAGCATTGTAGTTGTTCTCTGCCATTGTCAGTTACATTCAAAAAAATTAAAAAGTGGCAACCAACTTGTTGGTCTAATCTTGGTGCAGTTGGAAAGATGTAGTTTGATTAAATGTCAAACATGAAAAGCAAATTTTGTTGTCCATACAACAATACTGTGGCTTTTCAAGAACATTTGTGGAAAACATTAGTTCAGTTTTTTTGTTGTATTGATATGCCATGTGATAAGGTAAAATAAAATGAGCATGTTACAATTTGTACCAGTCCATGATTGTGTTGTAAGAGATAAGCTCCTTTTGCTTGGTATATTATTTATTGCACAGCATCATATTTAATAGCCTTTTCAGGGCACATTATATACATCATGTCACAGTGTGAGATACTGGCAGTTGTTAACACTGACATACCATTAACACTGACCATAGTCATGAAAATACTCTAAAGTCTTGGTTTCAAAAGGTGTGCTAGCATAATAAAAGGCCATTCTCAATACAGCATAAAATATCCCAGCGTTATCATGGAAACAAAATTGAACAATATTTACAATCATTCTTGGAACCACAACCTTGCATGGTGAGGCAACAATGTCAATGAGGGACAAGAATACCTTGTAGTTATGTGATAATAGAATTTCAGGTGCTTACTGGACCTTTATTGTAGGAAATTGTTTGAAAAATAATGTACCGTATATACTATCTTATAAGCAGAATCAAACTGCAAATAACAAAGAACCTGATCTGCCGTGTAATAATGTGACTGCAGATAAGGGTCTCTGTTGTTTGTTCTACTGATTACTCCTAACAAATTACACACTCAGATCTACCAGCGCATTATGCAATTGCAGATCTTGATCTATGCAGTTTGCAGTTGGACTCGTCTTATAAGCGAGTACATACAGTTTGTCTGACACATAGTAGTAATTCGGTATACTGGTTTCATGAACAACATGTAAGTTCTTCCATGTAGACTATAGAAGATGAGAAGTTGCATTGTAGAGTACTAGTATATAAAAGATAACAAACAGCATGTTTTAATGACAAAACCAAACCAAGCCAAAGCTAATTGATTATTGTTGATGGATACATTCTTTTTCCTGTAAATACCCTTTTGTTTATACTGATCCATGAACAAAGAAACAACTAATTTGGTATCTTGATACTTGAAGATATGAGAATGCTTGGAATATTGATAATATTGAGATCAGACTGTATTGCTCAGTTTTCAGGATCTGTACCCATTTTATAGATTGACCATTAAGCACACTGTCTGTTATATAATAACTGCAATAAAGATGGTAAATTAAGTCATCTTAAACATGCAGTCCTATGTATCACACCATGCAAATCAACGTGATTGATGCCCGTAATGTATTATATTTAGTGTTGTAAATATTTTTAGCTGCCAGTGTCATTGCAGTGAAGAAGCTGTTGTAGATAGCTGTAAGAAGAGTGCATTGTATTGAGTTTTTTAACCTTGTTTTGTTCGATTTCCTTTTATCTTGTCATATGTTTAAACTACCTTTGTACTTGCCATCATTGCTTGTGTATATCAGATAGCCAGCTGCGGACATTCTGTTCCCAGATTTCCTAACATGCCAGCAGAATTGGTTCTGCTTTTATCATTGTGTTTTTTATTTGGAGCAAACGGTGTAGTTTGTGATTTGCAGGACTGTCTGTAAAGCAGATTTGAATATAAGCTGTTTGCAGCTGGGTGCATATTATATACTGATATACATTAAACATAGGACTTGGCATACAAGTATTATTTTTGCATTTTGAACAGGAGAATAATTCTAAACTGATTTGCTACTTACTTTATTCCTATCAGACTTTGATTAACATAATATTAGCTCACTGCCATGAATTAGCAGAGAACTATTTTACTACCACTGACATTGGTATCTGCGCATAAAGAAACATGTGCCTGTGTAACTGAATGCCAACGAGTTATTCTTCAAAGGTCCTAGCCGACAATTTGTGGAATGCGTTTCATAGCACCTACCCCTAATGGGAGGTGGCTAACTTTGTGCATACATGTACATTAGTTGTACATTCTTGATAAAGTTTTTTGAATTTATTCATGTTTGTGAACCCTGTATGCAAAGATACCAACCATTCTGATTTGGGCAAAATTACTAGTTTGAACCTCAGTTTGTGTCAAAGCAATTACTTCCATCAGTCTGATATTCCATGCAGATAACATGTTGTAAACAGTATAAATGAACCACAACTTGAACACCAATAAATCTAGTTCACTGAAATGCTCATAATATCTGATACTTTTTTGTGTTTGAAAGCTTACCTAAATGGTTGTATCACAAAAAATTGTTAATGGAAGGTTTGAAATGAATAATGAGGATTGTACCATGACAAAAGTGCATGGCAGAGAAATTTCAAACAGGATATGCAAGGCATCAGTGTTGGATGAAAACCATGCCTTTGCATTTTGTCTGTTAAGACCTAAGCTTGTCACTGGTTGGGAGGGATGATTGTAGAAAGCACATTTCAACAAGAAAGTACTTCGAATCGGTGAGTTTTTTTCACTGAAAAGAAACTGTTTGAAAAAAATTTGAAGTTCTGGGTATCTTGTCTTCATCTCTTCTGATCATCGACCAGAAATGTTTATGGGATGGTGTGTAGTCCATCATTCCTTGTCTGTCCATTGGTGCAAGTATATCTTTACTTCTCAGAAAGTACATGAAAATTTACACACACATTCATCCCAAGGTCTAGTTGGTTTTAAATTCAAATGGTGCCATTCATAGATCCAGATATAGCCATCTTTGAGAATTTTGTTATTACTACTACTCCTGAATGGACAGTCATATCAACATTGGGTTTTCAGTTGAAGACTTCATAGGCTTTAGATGGTCCTAATGGAAAATATTACTGAGCTGAGGTAATATAAGCACCATTGCAGCAATTTTGAAAATCGTATTTTAACTACTCCGAAATGTGGTTGTTACGAAAAGACTTATAATATCTAGTTGGTCCTAAATAAAAATGGCCCTGATCTGGCTTCAGATATTTTAAGCATGGTGTCCATCTTGAAAATCTTGTCATCATTACTTCTCCTAAACAGAAAGTCAGATGGACATTGGGTTTTCTCCAGAAGACTTCGTATGATATCTAGTTGGTCCTGAATGAAAATGATATGGACTTGACTTCCAGTATGACCATCATGGTGGCCATCTTGAAAATCTTGATTGTTACCCAGACGTGGTCTGCCATATCGCCATGGTGTTCGCACCAAAAGACTACTTAGTTGGGACTAAATTAAAATGGTGCAAGATGGTTTCGGCACTTAGCAGAAAAATGGTTTTAACATGGTTTCATGTGAATTCTAATTTGGTTAGTATAACGTTGAACTCTTTGTTGATGTTCCAAATGTTAGTTCACCAGACCATAAGTCTGATTGAGCCAGTGGGATTGCCCTGTGTTTATCATGCATTGGTTTTTGTTCTTTGATGTCTGTTTTTCAGCAGTTGCTTTTTGCCACTGTGGAGTCCATATTTCTGATCTGATTTCAGATGGGTTTATATCTTCAGAATATTGGAATATAAAATAATGAGATCTGTGCATAATAATGAGATCTTGCATGTGATTGGTTAACCTTGTTACCATTCAGGATACCATATTTCTGATCTGATTTTAATAAGATGCTACTGAAGTGATCTTGCGTTTGATTGGCTGAGCTTGTTACACACCTGGAGACCAGATTTCTTTTCTGATTGTGATAAATTTTGAATATATGCTTTTCATTAAGATCGTCGACGAGGTCATTAATGAGTTAGATCCATGCACACTAATTAGGTTTTCTTGCATCTGATTGGTCGAGATTGTTACCACTGTGGAAGCCATATTCCTGATGCAAGTTTGATCAAACTTGAATTATGGCCATATATCATCAAGATCTTTATGTATTTGATAATCAGCAAGATCCTGCTTATTAGTAAGGAATCTTGTATTTGATTGACTGCCCTTATTACCACTCTGGTGACTGATAAAGTTTTGTTCAAACTTGGAATGTATGCTTGTATCATCATTTGTCTCGGATAAGTTCAGTAATGAGTAAGATGCATGCAGATTAATGAGGTGGTCTTTTATTTGATTTGGTAACACTTATAATATGGGCTCATCATGAATATCTTGGATGATGTTGATCATGAGCAAGATCGTCAGAGATTAATGATATAATCTTGTTAACGTGCTTGAATCCATATTTGTGATCAGATTTTGACTAAACTTGGAATATATGCTTACGTCATCAATATCTAATGAGCAAGATCCAAGCATATTAATGAGGTGATCTGCATTGGATTGGCCAAGCTTGTTACCACTCTGGACACTATAATTCTGATCTGATCTGAATTTGTTTATATCGTTATGCCTTTTCGTTTTATTGCAAGCAAGGTCTACATGTATTAATGAGGTGATCTTTCATTTGATTGGTTGAGCTTCTTACCCCTTGGGAGACTGTATTTATGACCCCGAATACAATGATAATAAAACTTGGTAAATGAGATATTATTATCAAGCTGTTGGGTGATTTTTATTATTATCAAGACCGATGCATTTATTTATGAGGTGGTCTTGTATCTGATGCTGACATTTTTCTTTTACTAACCTAGAACACGTCTGTCACATTTGCAAATGTAAATGACATCGTTTCTTTGCACTGTAAAGGTTTACAAGACTACTTTCTATTTATGCGATAAATAAGCAATTTACTTTCCAGCATGTTTTGTTTTCCCAAAAGAAGCGTATAATTGACCGACTCTGCTTGGTGCAAGAATCACTGACTAGTGAAAATAAAACAAGTCCTGCATATTATTTACAATGTCATCAATACTGACTGAAATTCCTACACATGAACTGTTCATGAAGATTTAAAGAGAAAAAAATCAAGAATGCCTGTAATTGTGTGTAAATTCTGTTTGACTGAATTTGTTTCTGCATTATTTTTCTGAGGGAAGATTGTGGTAGGCTGACACTTTTTTTTTATATTTTAACAGAGTAATCATGGAATATACATTTTTAACTTTTGGTCTTCATGTACATGGTCTTTAAGTAATTTTTTGTACCAGGACAGTGTCAGCTCATTTGGATTTGGCAGGGTTAGCTTGGTTCTTGATTTAATCTTGATATCATTAATGTCATTTATGGAATCTTTAGAGCAAAAGAGCAATGACTTGGCAGTCTGTATTCTATAATACACCTCATTTTGCAGACGTTTCTAGATATGTAGAGTGGTCATATATCAGAGAAAATTTGAGTAGAAGTTTAAGTAAACAAGTCAATAGTCCCGTCAAGTAATCTGAATTATCGTGGAAAATACTTTTTGTAGAATTTATTAAGAAGACCTGATTTTTCCTGTCAATAACCTTAATGCAAACAACTCATATTTGTTACAGATTGCCAGTTCTGGCATGCAAATAAATTTTTTGCATTTCAGTGTTTACCATTTTTTGTAAACATGACATCCTTACTCTAAAGACAATTTTTAATAGGATTTTGATCAAGCTTGGTAAAATAGCTTATATTGTCAAGGTCATGGTTCAATATGATTTAGTATAATTCACGCATATTTTTTATTTGACCTTGCATCTGAATGACTGAAGTTGTCAACAATCTTGCAACTATATTTCTGATCAAACTTTGATCAAACTTGTTAAATAGTCTCGTACTACCAAAATGTTAATAAAAGAGTCTGATTAGGAGCAATTTCTACATGTACAAATATGCAGTAGATACTGTCTGGATGTAGAGACTAATTTCGCATTCAATTTCTGTGAATCTGAAAGTAGTTTTTTATTATCATGATCTTGGAGTTTGATTATGAGCAAGAGACTTTGCTAATTAACTATGCCATATCTTTAGAACAAATACGAATTACGTTATTAACATAGAGCACATTTTTATCAGGATATAGTAAAATTGGTTATATCAGTAGAATATAAAGACTGGGAGATAACTTGCCTAGTATGTTCTTACAATATTTTATAACTTGGTTAGTAATATGGTTGACTGATAGTGTTTTAAGGCAGGTGAGTTATATAAGGCATAATTGTGCCTCTTGTTTTAATCTGACATTGTTTGGTGTTGGCATCTCAGCACGACACATACTATTATACCTGAAATCATGAAACTTTGTGAGGGGATCTTGATAAGTACTACACCATTATCAAACCTGTAATTGTACCTATATATATATATATATATATATATATATATATATATATATATATATATATATATATATGTGTGTGTGTGTGTGTGTGTGTGTGTGTGTGTGTGTGTGTGTGATTTCCAGCTAGTAAAGCTTGGCTTTTCTGTGGGTAGACAATGATAATAGCTTCTGAAACAGATTTTAGGAACAGTGATATGTAAAAGTAAGAAAAAGAAAATTAACCTCCATTTTTTAAATCAACTTATTTTAGTACCTCGCCTTTAACGTCATAGAAAAGAGTGTTCTTTTGTATTGTTCGATGTTCCTTATGATGGGGACAACCTTTCTTGCCAAGGTCTTTTTAGTCTGAATTTTTTTGTGTGAATCTGAACTACTTAAACATCATCGTTATGAAAAAAACACAGCAGGTTTGTCCCCTCCCCCGTTACACATCCTCTTTATAAGCTAATGTTATATTGCGCGAACATATTTTGATTTATTGTAAACTGCAACCCGCTTGCCATAAACATTTACATTTCCAGAGCATAAGTCTCGAACCATTTAAGGCATCTATGAAATTTGGTACACATATTGGACTTGTGGTCCAGGTTTGTGTTTGCTATTTGAATGTTTTTATGCATATGCTTATCCATTATCCATACTACAGTTTCCAGAGCAAAATTCAAACTATATTGATATATGTATACAATTTGGTGCACTTATTGGACTAGTGGTGTTGATATGTCCTTTGATGTTCACAATTTGTTGGTTTCAATATCTGTAACATATGCATCCATTTGGATTTTCGTCCATCCCTTTTCACTTTCATTACCTTAACTTCAAAACTGTTATGTGAATCTTAGTACACATATTAAGCAGTGGCCCAGATGTGTCTTTTGATGTTCAGAGTTCTTCTGTTTAATTTGTTTCTAATGTCAGTTTATCCATCCGTGTATCCATTACTCCCACTCCCACTTTTTTTTTTCTGGGCCAAATCTAAAAGGTAACTTTTTAAGATATATTTATGAAATGTCTTACATATATTAGACTATTGATATAGCAGTGTCTTTTGCTAATAACAATTTTTAAGTTTCAATATTTTTAATAGTTATTCTTATATTAAAAAAATGCATGATCAAAATCCAAAATGGCAGCCTTGATGGCCAGTCAAAAGTATCTTTATAGCTGCTTCACATGAATGGATGGTATTGTCAAATGGTTCTGGATGAAAATGGTGTTTATCTGAATTTCAGTATGGCACAATTGTGGCCATCTTGAAAATCGTTACCACTACTTTTTGTATGAATGATGGCATATACACGTGGTTTTCATTTAAACACTTCTTGCAACATTAAAAATGGCGCAGATCTGTCGACCAACATATCCACACCTTTGTGATGGAGTTTTGACAACCGGACTTATCTAAGAATAAAGCCTAAGGTTATTGCTTGCGTTTGTTCTTTGTCTTTGTGTTGTTGTTTTTTTTACTTCATTGAGCTTACGAACACAGTGACAAAGAACAAGTTGACTGACTTTGATTTTAAGGTCGAAGGTCTTAAATTGGGTGTTTAGTTTTACAGGCTAGTGAGCATGATGACAGAAACAAGTGTGTATGGATTTTTTTTCTTCAAAATTCCGCTCTGTTGATATGTCTTGGATGATGCCACTTAAATTACAATTTTCTTCAACGTAAGTATTTTAATGATTGATTTCATCAAATTGAGTACACGGGGTATATCTTGACATTGCAGGAGACGAGATGATGCTTTTCTATCCATATTAGGTTCAGGGTCAAAATTTTTACTGAAGTTGATGTATTGGAGTTTCTCAAGAATAACGGATGGTTTCAGTACTACACAGTTAAAATGAATAAAAGGACAGTGGAAACTTTGGATATATAGAAATGTCTTTAAGAAAATAGAGCCTCAGTCAGTTTTGATGTGTTATGGACTAGTCATAGTATGAGATGGGATGTATGTAGTGTTATGTCCAGTTTGTCTGTCGCTTAACACTTTCTATCTAAATCATAATCCATAAATTGTTCAAGATATTTAAACCAGACTTCGTAGACATGTCAGATAAGTTGCTTAGAAGTACCTTTTGATATACAAGAGTTTTCCACATTCAAAATTGTTTTATTTTGTCTTGGCAAGAAAGTGTTGCATAAGTTGTAAATAAAGTGTAATACAATAGGGTACTTTCAGTAGGAGTCGTTACATAAGTTGGGGACCGGTAGGATATGATGCATGTAGATGATTCGTGTTCAAACTGCAGAATCATCACACATGAACATGTATACAATGTTGTTCACAAATGATACACTATTCAGGAACATATATAATTTTTCCCATGTACCTAAAGCATTCTACATGTATTTTTCACTTCGTCGAGCTTCAGCCATTACAAGTCGTGCAGCCATTGATACAGCCGCTGTATGTGATGTTATTTTTGATTTAGCGTTTAGCAGTTTGGTAACTACTATATAACATCTGTACCCTTGTTTAAATAATTTTTTTTGGTCAAAAGCTTACTCTGTCACTCGTTCTCTAATCATATATAAATGCTTACCATCTGATCATGTAACAACAGTGAGGTAAAAGGGCAGTTAGGAATCTATGAAGTGGATATAGGTTGGCATGTGTTTTACTAAACTGAACACATACGCGTGCTTTTGTACTGACAGTTTAGAGACTAATGATATGCACATCTGGATGTACAACATATAATTTTCTGCGTTTCTTTTCACCTTGTCATCATTTTTTATTAGCCAGACTTTGAACTATTCTTACAGTTGTCATCCATGGTTTGTGCGATTCCTTACAGTGCTGTATGTTCACACATGTGGTGATTGTACATCAGCCTTCATTAAGTGCGGTCAGGTTGAAAATCTCGATTTTTTTTCTTATGTGCCATTCTTGCAGATATGTGGACTGTACTAGCAGCTTTATGGGTATGGGTGTGGGCTTTAAGAGCTCAAATTCATGGGCAGTTGATGTTCCAATAATATTTTGTAGTTTAAGAGTATTCAGTCATAATGGTGCAGACGCAGCTTGCACCAGAACAAAATATATTCTTATGGGAATTATTGTGTTGAACAGAAATAATAAACATTGTGTTTCAGTGATGTACTGTATTAAATGTATTTGATCATGAAGAAATAAAAAGAGTCATTAAACTTTTGTTATTCTCTTTCTTACAGTTTAAAGAATAATAACCTTGTAGATTGAAATTTGGTTGTTTCCAAGGCAGCTAGAGCAGCTCAGTTGGCAGTCGTATTAAAAGCATCGCTGGTTCTATACCAACTCAGACGAGCCCCAGTCGTCTCCTTGTGGGAGACACTTGACTCCCATTACTTCAGCATGATATAGCCAGAAAGTGCTGTTAAAAACTATCTAACCAACAAAACACCCTTAAAACAGGTACCCAGTTTTGAAGAATTGTACTAGGCACAAGTCAGTGAAAACCATTATTGTGCTGAAAAAATAAATACTTTGTATGCATTAATCTTCAGATATTTTTATACTTGTTCTTCTTAATTTTGGTCTTAACGTCATTTATCGGCAAATGATTGTACATTAGGACCAGTATAACTAGCGGAGAAAGAAACCGGGAAAACCCCAGTAAGAGCTACCGACTCCGGGAAACTACTGGCAAGGTTTCTTACATACCTACCTTGGCCGAATTTGAGATTCGAACCCACGAGGACAGGTGAGATAGCAGCGATTGGGAGTGCTTTTGATCACTCGGTCTCTGAGGGTCCCCAAATTAGACTTACCTTTAAATATGTTTCCAACATGGGGGCATCTAGTGTTTGGGTTGCCCATTTTTGTTGAAGAGTCTTTGAAAAGCTGTCGGTTCAAATTTTTTTTTTGTTTTTAAAGCACATGCAGCTCAGAAATCCCATACACGATTCTTCATATTTGGAATCTAACATGACACATTCCCTTCTCTCAGTACCTTTCTTACCTTGGGTGGGATCATGGTCAAGAATTACATGAATTTTATTTTGGTGTGTGTGAAGATATATATATATATATATATATATATATATATATATATGTGTGTGTGTGTGTGTGTGTGTGTGTGTGTGTGTGTGTGTGTGATTTTCAGAACCCATTAGTCCACGCGTTTTATTCTTGGAGTATAATATTAGTCCCCGTTCTCAATACCGTTGATATCCCAAGGTTCTTTCCATAGGTGGTGTCATGAGGTTGAGAAATATAATTGAGACTGGTTACGAGTCAAGTTGTTTCCAGCACTTGTAGCTCCCTTACCTGATTCACGTTATATTTGGAATATAATACCATTACATACTCCCGTTCTGCCATTACTACTCCAACCCCTTAATGGAGCCATGTGGTAAAGAACTGTAACAATCAGTGATCCAATATTTCCCAGCCTCTGCTAACCGCCCACCCCATACCTTCAAAAGAGTCCTCACCTCTGCCTCTCACCAAATCAACAAAACCCCTTAAATCTGTGATGTTTTCTACTGATACTTTTTATTATAGCTTAATATAGGATAAAGTTGTGAATGAGCTTATGCCAGTTTCTGGTTCTATAACGATTAAAATTTCATTATGGATATCGTCCATTTGTTGTAAAATAAATGCCCATTGTTACAACAAATGCCCCTTCATTAAATAAAAATTCACCTGGCCACTGCAAAAAATCCCATGATGGATAACCGATGGAGATACATCACTGCAGTCCAACCGTTTTGACACCATGGGCCACTGAAAATTTTTTCAAGAAGCCGAGGGCCGCAGCATGAAATGAAAGTAGGCCATTGACTTTTTTTTTTTTTTTTTTTAACATAAATGCACAAAAAAATTGCTCGAGCTCTTGCGGGCCATATAAAATCAACCCGCGGGCTGCATGTTGGATAGCACTGAGATACATTTTTGTTCAATTTGTTGTTTTTTGTTTTTTAAAATTTTTTAATTCACTTAGTTGTCTGTAACGCTTTGCACAATTCGCTGTATATTTGCAATGTAATGTCACACACCATCACTTGGCAACATTTAAGTATGTATTCTGATATAGGCTGGAGTCGGTAGGCTCAAGAAGTATATTGGGGACACCTTTCGTTCAAGTTTTTTCATTACTTATTATTCTGTAATTCCTTACACTATTCATATTTGGAATATTATATAGTAGATATATTTTTTTTTAAAAACGTTTAAATTCTTAATATATTTCCATAACCCTATAAATAAGAATTGTTATGTTTGCGATATAATTGTATAGATGTTGACAATATTTTTCAAAATATATTATCAGCTATTATTGCTTTGCTATATCTTTTCCTGGCGCTAGTTCCCAGTGCAAGAATATTACTCCCTGTTCCAATTAGTAATCGAAGGTCTAGAATACAAACAAAAGCAGAATGATCCCAGTCGGGTACCCAAGTCTATTTCCAATAATAGAAATATCTATTTTCTCCATAAACTCTATCTTTCTACGTATATCTCTTGTATGCTCAACACGACATCATTAAATCGTCATTTGGCATTTCCACTATCGTATCCTTTTGTGTTATATTTTCTCCCCAGTCCATGCTTTATTTTCTGTCTCATTTTGTTGAGTGTTGATCAAATAATCTTTTGTTCTGTTGTCTTTGATCTAACTCGGTCCTTTACTTATGGCGAATCCCATACCAGACCAGGCCACAAACAACAAAAATGCGGCAGCAGTATAAACATACGCTGTGCATGCTAAGTAGATGTTGTTGTGGTTTGGCACTGTAGTATTAAGCCTCCATTTACCAAACCTGACACCGGTTACATTTAGAGAGACAAAACAAAAAGCACCGCTTCGCTAGCGATTTATTCAACACCCTCAAATTTGGCAGAAGTCGCTGGGCCTATAGGGCCAGGAAGAAGCGTCCTGCATATTCCTCTTCATCTCTGGAGGATCACCTCTGTTTCCAGGAGTGGGACTGTGGCATTTCCCCCTGTAGGTAAGTCACCATCCTCCATAAAATAGGTTTATTGGATAAGGATCTCACCCGCTTCCACTCATGGGAGGTGGGATATCTGACACTTGGTTGAAAGATGTCGTCTCCCATGATGGAAACTTGTGTACGTCCCATCGTTGGGAAGTTGCCAGCCCATAATAGCAAGCATCTCCTTCTCAACGCAAGGGAAGCGCGGTCGTCGAATAGCTCCAGTTGATATTAAATTAAATGAAGGAGATCTCGTTTGATGTGAGTACAGTTCCCCGAACATAGACTCCCCAATAAGGGTCGATCATTGGGGAATCTGTCAAGCGACAGTCATATAATGTCACCACGATCAAGAGTTACGCAAATTTTAAAACCCAAAGTTGGTGGAGAGAGTCCACAAATTACGCGTGGTTACTGTAATTGTTGTGCCGAATGTGCAATTTTTAATTTTTAAACAAAAATTAGGGTTGATCAAATCATTTTTTTTTTCTGTTGTCTATTATCTCAGTCAATGCTTTACGTATGGAAAAGTTTGCTTGAATACAAATACGTTCATGATGGAGATGTTCGGGTTGAATTGTCTGATTGAGGGTATAGCAAGCTGATCCATCGATCAGCCATGAAGGAAGTATTTAAAGCGCAGCAGCAGTGATGCATGCTGCAACAATAGCTAACTGATTTATTAGGAAAGTCAACGAGGCGGAAAGATCAGTTGCAATGGATGAAACTAGGGAGGAGGAAAGTCTGTCGCTAACCCAGAAAGCGGTGATTCAGAAATAAATGGCACCTTGTCCTTTAGGCCTTGCCAAAAATCTGATACGTGGACAGAAATATCATTGGACCAATTTGTAGAACACGCACTTAAAACTGGTTCCCGAATCTATTCATTTATTCAAACTGGCCACAATTGCAGCAGTTCCGCTTTGTGAAAAGTTGATTTGAGAAGATATTCAGGTCTCAAATCAATTGCAGGAATTCCGCTTTGTGAAAAGTTGATTTTGAGAAGGTATTCAGTTCTCAAATAAAAATTCCCACTGTTTGGAATAGGCAAACCACGGGCCTTTGGGGACTAATTCAGCTCTCTTAGTGAATCTATGGAATCAACATGTTATAATAAAAGTCAATAATTATAAAGTTCTGAATGCCCATGATCAATCCTATTTTTTTTAGTATAGACTCAATCTTTATTCACGCCTCTGTTTGGAGAAAGCCATATGTCCCACATCATTTTTCTTTTATTATATGTGGAGTTGTTTTCATTGATCAGACAGCGGCATATGACACGGTCTGGCATGCATGACTGTTGTTGAAAATTAACGGAGTATTACCTCGCCAGATAGTTGAGACTCCCGAACTGTTCCTTCGCAACAGCGTTTCAGAGTGCACATCCGAGAGAGCTGCAGCTCGTGGAGACGTCGGACTAATGGACTCCCACGGGTGGTCTATTCTTTCGCCAAGTCTGTTCAGTGTTTATGTCAATGACTTGCCTAAAATACAGTCGCGCAAGTTTATGTACGCAGATGACATTGCTATCGGGACCCAAAGTCGCTCATTTACTGAGCTTGAGGAGGTACTGAACAAGGATCTAGAGGCAATGAAGGACTTTTTCAAGAAATGTCACCAACAGCCGAGCACAACAAAGACAGTCTCCAGCGTCTTCCACCTTAACAATGCAAATGCGAACCGTGAGCTTTGCATCCTCCTGAATGGGCAGCACATAAATCACGACCCGATACCAACATATCTTGGTGTGACTTTGGACAGATCACTGACATTCTTCAACCACCTGAAGAAAACTGCAGCAAAACTGAGCACTCGAAACAACCTACTCCACAAACTGGCTGGCTCAACCTGGGGCGATAGTGCTCAGACACTCAATACATCAGCAATGGCCCTCTGTTATGCAATCTCCGAGTGTTGCGCTCCTGTCTGGGCTCGATCCTTCCATACCAAATTAATTGACGTCCAGCTCAACACAACAATGCGCATAATCTCTGGAACACTACGTCCTACTCCTTTACCATGGTTGCCGATACTCAGCAATATTCCTTCTCCACATTTCCGTCGGCAGGAAGCAACTACAAAATTGCTGGCTAAGGTCCATGCCAATGAGAAACTCCCACTGTAATTCACATTCAGCAGTCCGCTTGGCTTCGAGACATCAAGTCTGGTTAGGTCCATTGCCGGAGGGTATGAAAGCTACTTTGGCATGGAGTGATGAGTGGTCTTCAACAGATGTTGTAAACCACTCTCTCGTAGCTGAGCCATCTGTCTGCCCTCCTTTCTTGAACCTTCCACGACATCAGTGGACCACGCTGAACCGTTTCCGGACAGGACAGGGGCGTTGTGCAGTCAGCCTTATAAGATGGGGCCAGGCCACTGACTCTTCCTGTAGCTGTGGAGCTCTGCAGACCATGTCACACATTGTGAACAACTGCCCACTGACAAAGTTCCCCGGTGGACTGCAGGTTCTGCACCTTGCTGATGATGGTGCTGTTAAATGGCTGGGCATGTACTGCACACGATAAATAAATAAATAATACCACTGGCCCATCGTCCATTGGCCGTCTGTTGTACGTTAACCGTTAGCAATTGTTTGTAACGATACTAATCATGTCCCCTAGGAGGAAAGTCACGAAGCTTTGTATACAGTCTCATCGGGTGGTCTAATTGGTTCTTAGCGAAACTGATTCTCCCCCCTCGGACTTCCAATAAGGTGGGCGACTAGAACTTGAAAATCTTGTTATCGCTACTTCATCTGAGAGGATGATTGTATTGATGTTGGATTTAAAAGAATAAAGCACATTATTTACTACGTATAGTTGGTTGTAAATGAAAATAGTGTAGTTGCGATGATCTACATGTCTGATGCGTCTTATGATAAGGAAATTGTCTCAACTGAACATTGATCCTATCTTACCATCACAATAGCTGCCACAACGGCCATCTTAAAATTTTTAAGCTATTGCATTAACCGAGCCCAAGACGCTAACCCATGCGGACTCGGGTGTTAATGGCAGTGATCAGTAAAGACAAGCCCTTTAGACCACTCGGCCACCGAGGACTCAAGGTTTTTATATGTATCGATATATGAACATATTAACACAAACAAACATTAATAGATTTTTATCAAACCAGGTTTGTGCACGTAGTTTAAAAAAAATATATATATTGAATGAGTGCAGGTACAATGGTTTTATCTTGATTTTTTTAAACCATATGGTTTAAGAAAACAACAATTTAAACAAATCTTAGCATTCAGTTATATCTTGACATTATCTGCGACGAGTTCAGTGATCTTCTATCCATGATAACATATTCAAGATCAAAGGTCATAACGCTGTATGAGTAACTCTGATTTGGTGAATATGCTGTTTCAAATATATAATAAACTATTTTTTTAATTAGAAGATTTGGTATGTTGGGATGTCGCAAAACTATTTTACATGATTTTAGCAATTTACAAAAAAAAAAAAAAAGAAGAAAAAAATAATAATAAAAAGGGGGAAGCAATTAAATTCTGGTGAATTTGTACTCGTTCTTTTCGGATAGTAATGCTTCAGTTTATTATAAAGACTGTTTTTAAACGAGTTGCCAAGATCGAATGTTTGTAAACAAAATCTGCTACATTGTTTATTTCTCTTTTTCTGCTAAATTATGCTTTTTCGTTAATTGAAAATATTTTATTGTTAGCTTTACAGATCTTGTAGATTCTACTCTACACGATGTGGAGGAAATCCAGCTCTTAAAGACCGTCTTAAACCTATTCCAGAGTGCACAACTTGCATGATTCCAATTTCCGACAGAAATGGAAAATTTCATAATTCATTTTCTTTTGTCGAATTAAATCAAGTTTATGTTTGCATGCCTTTGGATAATACCTCGTACTTGTTTTGATTGAGTTTTTTTGTGATGATAACTTTTATTTGCATAAACTTGATTTATAAAGAACTTTACCTCGAGTTTGTGCCACATGTAAGACTTGTATATATTTTATGCCACATGTATGACTTGCATATAATATCGTGTATTATCACATAGTCGGTACACTTTACATATAGTGTGTGCAGTTTTGTTATATGCCATGTTAACATATCACTTTGTGTGATTGGTCCAAATAAGTCCATAAAACTCCTGCGCATTATTCTATTTACTGATTGGCTGCGATGATGTGAATTTTACCTTACTCCACCTTCTGAAACGCTTTGTTTTTAACGTCACAATCAACAATTTTGGCGGCCATTTTTAAAATCGATTGCAAACGGGAACTGGGAAATAAAATGGTGACATATGTCTTAATATGGCCAATTTACCCCCACAGGTGCTTGTTACGCCATGTATATAATATACTCTGATTAATGGCGAATAACCTCAAAATAGGAAGAACAAGAGATAAAACTTAGGGTATTAGTCAAATGATAGCGGGCATGGGAGAGGGGTGGGCGGTACACCTGTAACATGGAATCCACCCTATATACAAGTGCGGTTTAAATGTTAACTTATAGGAGTAAATAAACACATCTCTGTTCACAGAAGAATGTGGACATAAACCGGTCTCCCATCTGACAGAAAATTATCTAACTTCAGCATTTTTACGCGTAAAATAGCTCAAACTCGCTAAGGTTTCTTATATGTGATGTAATCCCGACTCTAAATAAAATTTTTGTCTTTGTCTTCTGTGTTCTACTGTTCCAAATCAAATAACGAAAATATCCGGTCACAAAAATATTACAGTAAAGCTGGAACTTTTGCATCAGTTAATCATCCTTTCACATGAATATCCAACAGCTGGAATGCTTAGGTGAAACTGACCCACTTTAGGTGTGAACATTGATCGTCTAACCAAACCCGAATGAAACTATGCGGCACTCTGGTGTGCTTTTAAGCAGAGATGTTATTTACTATTATTTAAGGGCTTTTTTTAAAAATTATCTTTGTTGATTTTCATGAATTTTTTTTTATAGTTAAAATACGATTTTGTCTAATAGTTGACGTCAGGTTGATCTTTTGTACGCGTGATTGTCTCTTAAATTAAATTAGTTGATGTCGAGAAAGAACAATACGCATTCTTTCGATTTCAAATTATTTTCTCAACATTGAGCATAGAAAAGCGTTTTCTTTTACTGAGAACTATTTATGGTTGGAACTGTAAACACTATCACGACTTTAATGGAAATATGCAGTCGCCGTACGTGTTATACATAGCTAATCATGTGTAGATGTGACAAATCATGTGTAGATGTGACAAATCAAAATCGTACGTGGCGTGACTTTTGCAAATGGATGAAAAAGCTCGGTATGCAACCAGCTCAGAGGCAAATGGAAGATGAAAAAATTCTTTTAAAAGTGGATAGATCCGCATTTTGCTGCCAATAACATCAGCTTGTTCAATATATTGATAAAACTTAAATGCATTTCATAATTTCAGTTTTGGGTACAAAAATGTTTCATAATTAAAAACACTATGTTTCTCTTCGTTTGGTCATTAGACATTTATGCGCTCGTCATGCGCCAAAAGTCAGGCGATAAATTTGGAATTTTTTAAATGACATTTGTTTCAGAAGTTTGTCTTGTTTAATTATCGTTCCAAATCTGAAACAATGAACTTTTCTTTGAGCAGCTTGATGTAATGCTGCATTAAGCTAATACTAATAGGATTGCCCCCGCCCCCCGTTCTTCCTCGCTCGACACTTCGGTAGAAAATGAATGCCACATATACATTCTTTATCACCTCTTTTAAAGTGCACTTCAGTGTATCGTCATCATTTCACCTAAATTTATTTGCTTTCATGATCCACATTTTTTAAAATATAAAATAAAATATTTAGAGAAACCAATAGAAGTGGGGTCCTGATAATTGCTTGATAACTGTGAGGCACTATTTTTACTTGAAGATTTTCGAAGTACCATCTCTCTCTCTGTCTCTCTGTCTGTCTCTCCCCCCCACCCCCTTGTCCCTTTTCTGTTAAATAAAAACAGCAGGAGTAGTATCAGCAACAAGAACAAAAAAATATTGGTAAATCGTGTCTTCAAATTACTCCTAAACTAAATTCAACAAAACAAGGATAGAGCAACAGATCTGGACTCGTTGCAGCTTTTGTTGTGCAGTCGCTTGCTTTGTTGAAAACTGGTGTTAATATGATATAATAGTGATTTCCTAAATTGTTATGAATCATCCCAAATTTCATGCATTAACTTCTGCTGAAGGGTATTAACGCAATTTCAGTTTACCACAATTAATATGAAAGCTAGATGTTTGATGAACGACATTTTGGTTTCCATGACAATAGTTTTTTTCCATTGCAGCTTGGAGATGTATTCAACATCATACCCATAAAATCGCCTTGTCTTTGTAAGAATTTGTATCGAAAAAAACCCAATAGTGAAATATCTTGAGGCTAATTTTTGAAATCATCGTGTATTAGGGATTAAATTGAGTGCATCTAATAGCGTTCCCAGATAAGACACATAATTCGATGTAAGGGCTCCTGGTTAAAATGTTCGAGCTAAATTAATTGGCGTTGGTTAGCGACTAAATTTAAACAAGCATTCGGTAATTACCTGGGTAGAAAGGTATTCGATTACCTGTGAACCATTCTTTCTACTCTTGTCGTAAGATACATTGATCATACTTTCTGTCGCTGCGATAGAGTTCGAGGCACTCGGGGCATTGTTCTTTAGTGGCGCCCCTACCGGTTCTTTAGTGGCTCTCCTTCTTTGCCACCGAGAACAGCTTGTATATCAGTTGCCTCCTCCCCCACCTAAATATAAGTTTTGTCAATAACTGCACCTGTCACATTAAGGTGAGGGAAAAGACTATGAAAATATCAGCCAAAAAAGCTCTTGATCGCGCCTTTTTTTAATCGAGTGGTAAAATGTCAGTTGAAATCAATATGAATTCGTTTGAAAGTATTGAGACGTGCAGAAGTTTAAACGTGAGAATCCTGAAACAATCCGTTTAAAAACGTTTTAAACAACCTCGTACCACTATGCGAAGATGTTCCAACGGAACAAATATTGTTTCAAAGAGACAGCAATAACATAGAATACTGATAAGTTTCTAAAACGTAAAGAGGATGCTCCGTAGGAATAGTCATTATTTCATTAAAAAAAAAAAAAAAAATACACTCCAATATCTTGATTGAACATTTAATAGAGAGCAAAATCGAGTGAAATAATTATTTGAACGTAAATAATGGTATAACGCTATATTGTGATAGATTGAACTGTTTTCAAAGAAGAGATACAAATATTTCATTAGATTATCATAAAACTAACAATCTTACTTTCAAGAAATAACGGATATTTGCGTAGAAGTTTGGATGGAATAACAGTGTGATTAAAGCTAGTTGTATATAAGAGAATAAAAACCAGATATGTTGATTTCTCGATTTTAAACATAAAGAAAGATATTATGCAATGTTCTAGAAAAGATGAATGTTGATAATATAGAAATACGAATTATCACGATTGCTGAAACAATACCGTAAAAAGAAGGAATAAATTACATAATTGACATGAGTAAATATACAAATTTGTATTATGGCAAACGTTCGTAAACTGTATAAGGTCAATAGACAAAGATTAAAAAGAATATCAAGTATCTCTTTTTGAATCAACCAAAAATGTCAGAATGTGACATAAATATGAAGTCATTCAGTTTGAAAGTTTAGAGGAAACGTTGCAAATTGCTGAAAATAAAAGTTCTCTTTGTCGATGGATGTCCAGTTTGTTTGTAAAACAATTTCTCAAACGTAGCTTCCTCACTGGGTGCTTTTATTCCATTATAAATGTCTGAAATAGAGCAAAATGTAAGGTTTGTTTACTCAGTCAATTGGGATAAAATTACAATTAAAATATTTGCATACAGGCAAGTCTGTGCAAGTTACGTTGATGACATATGACTGTCGGACATTGTTGATATGCAAGCATATGAATAATGCAATGATAGATACAAATACATTTCGATTAGACAGTGATAGATGACATCTCAAAATACGATTGAGCTGAGAGAGTAAAAAATAAAGAAAAGAAAAGTAGGTGACCTCAGAGATGCTTTCAACGAAATCTTCAAGGAGAAAAGGTCTGCAGGGCTACAGTTTGATCAGTGAATGTTTTGCAGCAAAATGTTAAGGATGTTATTATAAAAGGATAACGTTGAGTACTTTTCATCTTAGTCAGTCAAAAAGCATTTGTACTGGAAAGGTTTAACAGAACACTAAAGACTATAATGTGGAAAAATCCAGCTTAAAGTGAAACCAGAAATGGGTTGAACGTTTGTCCCAAAAATAATTTATGGATAAAATAACATCCATTAAATATCACCTGTCACACTCAACTTGAAGCGTGGAAGGAAGAAAACAGATTAAAGGGTATGGATCAGCTTATTCGGTTATTTAATAACTGATAATCTGGAACACCAAAAAATAGAAAATTGGTGCAGCAAGCAACATTTTTAAAACATTAAATATGACTGGCAGTAGAACACTATTCTAACTTTGCCGAGGAAATTTTCAAAATCAGGCAAGTAATATTAGGGAATTTGGTTGTTCATGAACTAGAAGACTTGAAAGGAGAGAGGACCGAGGGTATGTTTTATGAACAAAAATTATCTCAATAAGACAAACAAGTTGACATGTATAATTTTGTAAAGACCACGAGAATTAAAGGGCAAAACGTATACAATTGTTTAAATTGATAAAAGATGACGAATCGCTTAATCCTAAGAATAAGTGTGCCAAAAGACATTGCTCCATATCAGAGTAATGAATTAATCAAGCACAATACGTAGGGTATTTTTAAGAAGCATGAAAACTTTTTAAGATAACGATTTTCCAGAAATATTCGATATGGTGAAATCAATGTAGGCTATGTCCTAGCTTGGTAATAAAAGACATCATAGAAAACATTTAAGAGATAACATTTCTGTTAAGCTGATTCGACTCCACCTGAATCTCAAATACGGTTATAAATTAATACGGTGTGAACAAATGCAAGCAGTTTGAACAAAATAAATGGTAACGGAAATCATATACATATTGATGAAAACATGTGGATTTTTAAATGTCTTTCATATTTAATTCACAGAATGTATAGCAATGATTGCACAAAGATTCGATCAGTTATGCATTCGTGAGCAGAATATTTACCATGAGTAATTTTAACAACTCGTATTCAATCTCAAAGAATCACCGCAAAACGTAACTAACTCAATTTACATGGAAATTTTGTACACCATCTGGATGAAGCAAACCCACAGTACACCTTTCATAGTATGCATAAACACAGACAATGGATATTACATTTTCAGAGAAAATTCATTTGATGGTGACTGAAATTAAACAAGTGAAATGCATGGTACAATCGTATTCAGAGGAAACGATATTTCTTGTTTCACCTTTGAAAGAAAAAACTGTTACAATTGTAACAGGAAAAAACAAGTGAAACAAAAACACAAAACAAAAGAAAACAAAACAACAAAAAACCACCCCAACCCCCCAAAAAACCAACCAAAAAAACAAAAAATAAAAACACAACACAAAAACAAAAACAAAACAACAACTCCCCTAAGACCGCCTCCCCCCTCCGAAATACAAAATACCAGAGATGTACAGAGAGCGTAAAATCTTGATGAATCTGGTGTCACAATATAGGAAATTAACAGATTGGAGATATGAATGAAAAGAGGATTACGCTTGAATGTGATAAACGCTAAATATGCACAATATATCCACACATGATAGCCCAATTCGATAAACGAACTATAAGTGAACATTATTCAGCTAATTGTAAGCAAAGGTAAAGCCAAAACTATCATTAGTAAATGAATTCCAGTTTTCAAAAATGAAACAAACAAACCAAATTAATGTAACAATGTAAATTAAATAAATACAAAAACAACCAACAATCTTACCGTTGTCCTGCAACTCAATGTTATTTTCATACTCACCTTAACCATCTACCACATCAAACGAACTGAAGGTGATACAATTATCTATGCTGAATATCACTTTTTAATATAAAAATCGTTTAACATTATTGATACCTACACTCTAAACTCTGAGAGTGATGACTGTGCAAAGATAAAGGTCACAGATTGACATGTGATTTTAGAAGAATCAACTAAACTGGGCAGCGTGGAAGGCAGCTTCGGGTAATGGGACTTCTTACGGGACAAAAATATATCAGAGTTAATAAAGTCAGTATGCAAATGTCTTGTTGATTTCCAGATGCGACTGCTGTCTGAGTACAAAGCTACCTTTAAGTGATGGCGATGCGTTCGAATCAGATAACATCATTGATGTGAAACAATTTAATTTGATCAGCAACAGCATTAGAATTTCACAACATAAAAACTGGATATACCTGAAAAGAACCAACGCATCAGAGAAATACAGCACTATACACCCATATTAATGGAGTCTACACGTGCTGTTGTGCTAGCTTCGAACAATATAAATATAACCATGGTGCTAGTACTGTTGATTACTAGGGAACATTGTCACCTGATGAGATAAATGTTATAGTAGACAATGAAGTGCCAACATGTTTAACATACATCGTTATTCAAGACGCCAGTGAATTAACCAATATAGATATTTTATGGTTAAATGAAAACATTGGGTGATATATAGTATATGTCAATGCTGAAAAGGTAATGACACTATTAAACATATGAGAGCAATGTGACGACACAGATATAAACATCTACAGTACATATCAGACTAAAATGTTAAATTGGACTATGTTGCCAATAGTGACGGTATCTTTTTGTTACCTAGTGACATGGCGATGCAAATGTGTAGTATCGTTGGACAACAACATTTATGGAAATCGACAGAGTCGTTTAAACTGCTGTTAAATCCAAGCATCAGTACCGAGGTAATAAAGTGATGTATACAAAAGACTGACATAACACTCTGTAACAGTATGAAAAACAGGAGAAAAAAGAAAACAAAGCGAGAAAACGTTATGTACAGAAAAAGGTTTATGATAATATTATTTCTCGATGTCCTCTCGTTTATTTTTCTTCTTGTGGCGTACATAACCTTTTAACAATTGGATATTCTTTTAGGATAAATACTTTCCAAACAATTTTCTTTTTATTAAGTTACGTATTCTTCTTTATCTTTGGCATCTTTTCTTTAGTACCAGCTCCTCTTTGGGATACAACATTCTAAAATGTTTGTTTATTTGATGTTTTATTTATACACAACTGAGTATTACTTTCCATAGCTAACACAGCTAACTTCGTTGTTATCATTCAAAGTTTTATCCAGCAATAGCATCAGTCTTGTATATTTTATTAGTTTTCTTCTTTTTGAACAATAGGTTCAATTTAACATTTAAGGTTGTGTTTCTTCTGTGTTTCATAGCCTATTCATCCGTTTTGGTAGAAGTAGGAACAGTATGAATAACTGCTAAATTATCAGTATTTAAATCTTCCATAAAACTGAATCCTCTTGTTCCTCTGTCTATTGAGCTAGGGGATAAATGTTTATTCCGTCATTTTGGGGGTGATTCTGATACAAATTACATTACCTTGTCCTCCTTTGGATTTGATGTATAATTCAACTGTACATACTTCTTGAATATTTAATTATAAAGTCGGCTACAGAATTAAATTTGATTTTGTTGTGATCGAATTCTGTTGAGCTTGTATCGTCATCATCAAACCACTAGAAACATTTGCTTTGGTTAATAAATAACAAAATGTCTAGTGACACCAAAAACATTATAAACACAATTTACCGAGGAACATTAAGCTCTGCTATGAGTGCTGAACACGTCATTTTCTGAAAAACTATTAAACTTTGTAATTGGTCCACATCAACAATAGATATTCAAGAAGTTGTAAAGCTGATCATTCCAGTTTACAATCGAAACCTGGAAGCTAATGGACGTTGGCCTGGCGAAATTGTTACTCATGAAACAGTGTAGCCTACACTGCTAAATATGACCGAAAATCTATCAATAACGACAACACAAAAACATCTGAACAAATAAACAGGTATGAAATAATTTGATCAAGGATTTTGAACTCAGCAAAACAATGAAAAAGAAATGCAAAAACAACATGTACAATTTTGAAATGGTTAGAGGCAAATACGTAAACAGTTTCAGCTGTTGCAGGTGTTTCAGCAGCTGGATTGTGTTTTTCAGAAATAGATAATGGCATAGTTGTTCTACTAACCTTTTACCGTATTTGGCACATTAGTTATTGGAATAGCTTCGAAATGCTTTGACTGATAAGATAATTCATAAGGAACCTATTTAAGCATGATGAGGGAGCCCCGAGTGGCCGAGTGGTCTAAAGCGTTCACCGTTACGGATCACTGCCATCTCACCTCTGTCTACGTAGGTTCTAGTCTCCGATTCGGCCAATGTGGATATGTGAGAAAGCTTGCCAGTAGCTTCTCGTCGGTCGGTGGTTCTTTCCGGGGGTTTCCCGCGTTCTTCCTTCACCATTTATACTGGCCGCCATGTATAGCCTATCTTGTGCTGAAAAATGGCGTTAAACCCTACAACAACAACAGCAACAATAAGCATGATGAAACAATGTCCGCTGCTATAGGCACGTTGAACAGTATCAATGGTATGATGTACAAGCGATATATATAAGTACGCCACGAATACATTATTTTAGTATCAGCAAGAAAAGCTATACAAAATAATAAAAGAAAGAGGGCTGTGTTACAGGTAATAATCACTCTAAAATTAGATATATTTTACCAATCCAATTTATAGCTAAAATGGAAAAAAGCCACTTTCAGAGAACATAATATGTTGTCGCTTACTATAATATTTCGAATGATCTCAAATAATATATGTTGCTACATGAATGAAACGAATGAAACAAAGACTGTTTTAATTCCTGGTGGTTATTACTACGTACGAGAGAGAAGCCATTGCAGTTGTATTTGAGTGAAAGGTATTTGTGAAAACACGGCAGTGGAAAATTGCTTACTTATGAGTCCATTCAGATTGTGTGCTCCCGTTGTCTCGATAATGTAGGAACTGTTTAAATTTGAACAACTTAATTTTGACTGGATGCGGTGGTTTGACTCCGTACCCAATGAAATTCACAGATCTGAAGCACAGAAATATCCGCTCGATCCGCCAAGGTGTAGATAGGGTTAACATTTCAGAACCTTGACTTGCCAAGATGTAGAAATTAGGGACTTTGATTTTGCTTCTGTAGGTTCACATTTTACCGCATTAGATAGTATCATTATGTATCTTCACTAAGTATAATTCATTTAAAGACATACCTCGTTTCGCAGATACCTTCAAAAGCATAAAACCTGTCTGAGTTTTGTTTCTAAATAAATTAGACACAAGTAAATATGTTTTTATACAATTTCTTTACTTATTTAATTTTCTTAGTCATTTCCTATGACTTTTGAGAAAAACTAGAAAAAATGATCTACATGAAGTTTCAAGGAAATAACTCATAACAGCATAACCAACACTATAAGATATATCTCCCATGGCAGTGTTTTTATACTAATCACCGTATAACATTTTAGCTTTATTTCGCGCAAGAGATTAGAATGTGGTTGTTGTTTCAAAAAAACAAAAGTTTTTCTTTTGGAACATCCGTGTTGTGTTTCAGAATTTCACATGTGTCCTCGTTGTGTTTACACATCCACCAATGTTCCGAATTGTTCTTTTTTATTTGAAGCAAGATTTGTTCCCTTGGAACAAACTCGTGTAGGAAAAGTGAAGATGTTTAAAGCATGTTTTAAGGAGTGTAATTCAGCATATCATAATCTTCAGTTTTCATTTACTATTCTCATCATAAAGGATCAATTTTGTGGAAACATTTTAGGAACATCAGGAGAAGAAGATAATTATAAACAGATTTGGTTCAGAGTAATGGTCTGGATTATTTTGGAAGTTTTCACTTAAAGCCAGCTGCGATTCATAGAATTTAACGCACATTGAATCTTATCTACCTTTCTAGTAGAAAATTGTTTATCCATAACTTTCTATTGTATTTTGAATACGTAAAGCAAAGATTGGTGAGGATCGTTTTGAACTCAAGTTTAAAGTAACTTTGAAACATAACAAATGAAGACAAGATCATATCAGATTGCATGTCTTTTATAGCCCGCTTCCGTTACGCTGTACGAGGTACAAATTATCGGATCTTTTACATATTTCTCATCATTATTATCCATATCATCGAATGCTATCTATGCGTAATTCTTTGAAATTAAAGTGCTCCTTAGCGCGAAAATTCGCCTACAGTCATTCATCATCACACACTTTACACAATACATGAAAAATGATATAATTTATTTCTAACGGTACTTCCTGCAAAAATAACAGTAGCTAGGGGTTATAAAATTCTTTGATATTATTAACAAGGTCCTTTGTATTTATAATCCTTGAGCCATAACATAAGTGTTACTCCCATGGACCACTTTAACATAGGATTTCCTGTTTAAGCCTCAAGTGTCGCCTAATTCAAAACTATGGGCCCATATTGATTCCTATTTGAAGCCCAAGAGCCATACATAACTACTGAAACATCATATTTTTACTTCAGAAAGTCAAACAATGTTCTGCAGATAGTTTTAAAGTCTGTGCACTACAATAGAGTATACGGTGTATATTTCAGTTTGAGATATTAAAATGTGGTCATGGGTAAACTTAATCGTTATTGCATTATGATTTAAATTATCATAACAAACGTGTCCAGGCTGATGTTTTTAATTGTTTGAAAAATTAACACACACAAAAAACAACAACAGTAAACAAAACAAAACAATAGCATTCTCAACTGTTCCTTTTCATTTCGGAATCTTGGCACGTTCTCCATCAGTGTTCTGGTGAATCTAGCGGTCTGTCTTAATGCACACAATAAATACCAGTTGAAAATCAGGTTAACGATGGCAAAAGCAAAAAGTACGTGACACTACGATTACACTGCATCACATTAGCTAAACTAAAAGTTCCATTTTTTACATTTATCGAACTGTATATTAAAATCTTAAAAGTTTCAGTTTTGAGCTCGATCAATTTTATCGTCATACAAGATTTCCATTCGAAATAAATAATTCAATGAGATGTGGTTAAAGCTAATTATCATTTGCAAACAAGCTAACTTTTGTCCATGATTGTAGATCGTACTTTATAAGATACTGGTAATTTTGTAAACATGCTGGCATGGTCATGGGACCTTATAATCTTTTGGAAGGTAAATAATGACTCACATCCTGTTCCTCTTATTGTGTCCTAGATTTTTATATGAAGTAGACGTAAGCAAAAATTATTCATCTTATCTTAAGATCAGTCTGTGGAGTTATTTACTGTTGTCTTAAGATATAATTCTAGCGGAATTATTAAAAGCATTCATTGGAATTACTAATGTGCTCATTGACTGAATTAACACTATTTTAGGATTATTGTAAATGCATTCAAATACGTTCTGAATTACATCATTGTGGCACATCAGGACATTCAGGACGTTTGAAAATCATTCAGAATATTCATTGAGTTTTGCACTTGCGATAGAACATTTATGATTATTTGGGGTTTATTTCACAATAATAAGAGTTCCTCTACAAGTTTCACTTTGCAACTTAGAAAATTAAATTCTTTGCTGATTTTACACTAAACGTGCTGGATTTTATTACTTTCTGTTACTTAGCTTAAGATCATAGAGTGGTAAAGTTTGTCAATTGCAAACCAGTTGCAACGAGGATAAATGCTCGTTCTTTATTCTTTTAGACAGTCTTAGTTTGGTCGTGGAATCTTAATAAATGATCCAGAGATGTGGTTCTTAATGCTTCTCTCATAAATAATAAATAACCTTTCTGGAAGCGTCAATGGTAAACACGTAAAATTTATAGTATGTCTTTTATAATACACATTTTAATGTCCACGACACCTACTTAGTCCAAATTCTAATTAGAAGCAAAATTGTCAGTAAGAAAAATTTGTATTCTATCCCATCAATTTCTATAAAACGTGACAATGAAAGCCAACTTTCCATTTAATTCCGAAACTTTGTTTTACTCAACGACTTTGATGAACTCGACTTCCAGCCAGTAAGAACTGAATTAAACAGAAAGAGATATGTTTTGCATCGGTAATTATTTATCACACTTGCTGCGTTTAACGATGCCTTTGGAAATGGTGAGGTTTCATATTTTGAAAGTAATTATAAAAAAATATTAGATAATATCCTGTCATGGGAAAAAGTTTCTACGCGCACAAATTGCTGTCATATTTATAATAGACGTGTGTGTTAAAATGCACTGCAGGTTTCATCCATAAATATTTCTCCTGCAGTGGTTTCAGGCCGTAATTATTAAAATGATGATGGCTAATTTTAAATTGCAGTCACCTTAAGTTACACATCGGTACCTTTATTTAATTTCTTCGAATCTGAAACATCGAACATTGTTCAGATTCTAGCAACAAGTTCAAACGTTTTTTGTTACTCACAATTTACCCGGCAAGCCATTTAAACTACTGTAAAAATACGTTTATTTGCAAGTTCCAGTTTCTTGATTCGTCACGGTGAGATCTAACTGGAATAGTAGACTACATATATTTAATATCTGAATGTTAGGCAGCTTACATATGCTGAAAACTTGAGAACGTTGATATTACTATAACTTTCCAAGGCGAGAATGTAATCAAAAGACAAGACAATATTCTATCGATACTGCGTTTCATCTAGGCTCGTGTGTTTCATTGATTCCTAGTGAATCCCAGGCAATTTCATTTCTTTCAGTTTGCATTCACGATCTTTTGCCATCTGAGCTTTTCCGAAATGAAAGCCACATAATATGTTTTGGTTTCAGATGTTTACGCCATTAATATTCGAATATTTGCACGGAAACTCACTGTTATCATCGCTTTAGGTTAAACTTTGGATTTAAACCTATTATTTCTCACGATGCAATGTACTAAATACTTCTCATGAAGAAACATTTCCTCCATCAGAAATTCCATTTGATCATCTTCTCAGACTGATCCAATCGAACAATTAAAAACAGTAAGAATCCGTATTCTTACAAAGACCAGTTCTTAATTATTCACGATAGTAAAACACTGTGAATATATACCACACTGATTTATTCTTCACCTGATCTGGATATATTTTATGACGCTCAGACGAAAGTTTATGCATTTTATCGAACTACAATGAGGCGTTTCAAGAATTCGATCGAATATAGCTAGCAACTGAACTCTGTGAAAGAAAGACACATGTAATGAGATCTGCATTCAAAGGACGAGACAATGTATTTCAGCACCATGATAGGTGTTTTTAATACTGGACATCAACGTGTTCTTGCCAATCGATTGAGAGAATACACGTTTACAAGAAGACGCTGTGAGGATCATATGTAATTACGAAACGATGTTAAATCTAACATAAAAAGGAAAAAAAAAAAAAGATGAAGCAACGGATGCTGAAAGATTTGTTGAAGCGATGCTGGTCCTCGCCACTCAACGAGGTTTAGGATGAACACTGGTTAGCACGACAACGTGACATTATTCGATGGGATCTTTTAGAAATCAATGCTTCATAGTGCAAATGTGATCATTGCATTATGACGTGATCGATATGACGTAATTTCTTACCTACGTGTATCATAGCGCTATGAACAGATGTGGACTAATAAATAATAGGAACAACAACTGCTTCTTTCTTTACTGAAGAAAAGATTGTTTATTTACTATCTGCTTTTGTCAGTCCCTAATTTTAATTTTTAGTATTTATTTCTTCACTTTGCACATTGGCGACTCTCGCTCTCTCATTTTTAAAAAGTCCTGTTAAGTAGACATATTTGCCATTTTAAGTAAACTATTGGCTATACTGCAAAAGCTAAGGAATAAAACTTCTTTTCTTTAATAGCGAATGTTGTACACAACCTAGATTAAGTAGGCGCTAATCCCAAATTTCAGCATCGGGAGATAAGGATAAAAGTTCGGAAAGAAATCAAAATTAACGTTGTAGTCTAATCATATACGTATTTATCCACCATGTATTTACTGGGTAATTGGATAATATAGTCGAAACGAGGCTGTTGATAGAATGATTGGATGACAGAGATTATGTTTGTGCCATGTTGTAAGGGAACCAGTTGTCGTATTCTGATTTGCAGTATGCAAATTATGGATATTGATTGATATTTTGAATTATTTACACACTTATAAAAAGTAATTTTTAAGGTCGATAATACTGCATTCAAACATTATCTGAAACCATTGAATGATTCGGAGATTTAGGTTTCTATCTTTTATTGCATTACCTCAACACATTCAAAAAGTACAACTGCTAAGAAAATGCAGATGAACTACTAAACCGAAGGAAACAATGTACTTCATCTGTTACGCATGTCTGGATCGAGAGTCATATGAAAATAAATCACTGGTTTCTCCACATTAATTTTCTCCAAATATAATTTAGAAAATCACGAAATTTTGTTCCCCACAAAATTAGTTGTCGGTACTATATTTGCACGTCTCTGTGCAATACATGTTTGATAATCTTCAGGAAAAGCATTAAGCGGACAAGATCTTCTGGAACACATTGTAGAGATTTTATCATAGCGTAGTGGGATTGAGACAAAAACGTTCTTTTCGAAACATTTACCCAATTGTTCATTGCAAGGATATAGAATATTTGTGTTTTAAACATCATCTTAACACCACTCAACATTCGCATTGTTATCGTGACAAATTACTTAGAATCCTTAAGAGAAAATACGGTCTTCTTTAGGCTTCTTGCTGTTGAACATACTCCTCCTAATACTTTGGATAAAAGGAAAAGGTGGGTACGTAATACATGTAAACGTCTTCATGTTTTAGTTGGTGGCTTTAGTGATATCAGTATGAGAAAATAATGGACTATCTCTGATTAGTTAACTATAACCAGAGGAACATGGAAAAGCTGCTGTATGTCAGAATCCTTATGTGCAGTTTAACGATAAACGTTTCTGTCAGAATCCTTACGATAGCGTAAAGTTCTAGAGAAGGTAAACGTGTCTGTGCACAATACTAGGTTGTATATAAAAGGAAACTCTAATGACATTAGCATCTAATATAAGCCACAGATGGTAGTCCAGTATAATATCCTGATGTAAGTGTTGAACACTCTAACAGTACTTCTCTTGATGTCAATGCTGCAAAATTACCTTTGATGATTGTCTGGCCAATCAAATAAGGTCTATTCTCTGATCTGCATGTACAAATAAACATTGCTTTGAAACGTTGTCTACTTTGGCCATTTCAACCATGACACATTCAACTTTTCTAGTTTTTCTCGTCTCTCTCTTATTGTCGTACCATTTATGAAATATTTTCAGGCAACACAAGGGTGATGTTAACACTGCATCACTAGGTGTATGAACTTCTACAGTGACGTCACCGACTAGGGCGGAAGGTCTCTACAGATCAACAGCCAAGTGTTCGGGACCAGGGCGCACCATATGTATTAGTGGACTGTGGCTGTGGTCAACCAGCTATGGTTCGAAATAGCAGGGAAGGCAGATCTCTTCAACCATGGTTGGCCATCTGCCTGGGAGTGGGAAACTCCGATATAAAACCTACGGCCTGTAGACCTCGCTGCCACCGTCATTGCTTGCTGGGCCATGGCAGATGAACCCCAGGTTTAAAGGGTGGGGCCATTTTGCGCAGACTGCACTCCACCTAAAAGCTCCATTGCGCAGGCATGAAGGATCTGTCTACTGTTTACGTCTACCCCTACATCAGTACGACTCTATCAAGCCCTGCAGCGATGGGAAAGGGGCGAAAACGGCAGGAAAAAATGTCACTGGAAGCCGCAGTCCCAATTCTACATGCAAGTGACTCAGGCCTTTGGCCGTCTGATGTTGATCGGGAGACGACACCATCACCCGATAGCAGCCTGAATGACCAAGCAGCCTTTTCTAGGGACAGCACTGCTCGTTCCGCATGGAGAGGGGCCTAGAACAGGTGGCCTACCAAAGCTCGTCTCCTTACCCCCCTCTCACCCCCCCGCCCAGTTGGCCTGCCGCAGCCAACGGGCATCTTCCAACGCAGTCGAAACATAACAGAAAGAAAAAAAACAAGGCATGCCCCACCTGCCTCACATCGTGGGAAAAGACTAAAACTGGCTTGTTGGAACATCAGAACAATGCTAGATTCAACCGACAGCAACAGACCAGAACGACGCTCTCCCTTAATCGCACACGAACTCTCTCGCCTTGGTGTTGACATTGCTGCACTTAGCAAAGTCCGCCTTTCAGAGGAAGGAAGTCTGGGAGAACGCGGCGCTGGATACACCCTGTACTGGTCAGGAAAACCAAAGACTGAAAAACGACTTTCAGGAGTCGGTCTCATGGTCAAGGACTCAATCGCCACCAAGTTAACAAACCTTTTCACTGGTCACACCGACCGCATCATGTTCATGCGTCTCCCGTTAGGGAATCAACAACACGCCACACTCTTCAGTGTATATGCTCCAACACTTCAGGCAGATCCTTCTGAAAAGGATAAATTTTACGCTGACGTGCGCAGACTTCTCAAGAGCGTCCCAGAGAGCGACAAAATAATCATCCTCGGAGATTTCAATGCCAGAGTGGGCCGAGACTCAGAAGCCTGGAAATCCATTCTTGGGAAACATGGCGTAGGTGGCTGCAACTACAATGGGCGCCTGCATCTTGAATTTTGCTCAGAACTACAGCTCACCATCACAAACACTGTATTGCAGCAGAAAGACAGCTGTTACGTATCGGCTCGTTCAAAAGTAACAAAAGAAAAGAGTGAAGACAACAAGCTTTGTACGTTTTAACAAAAATAATTTATTTCCCTAGAAAACACGGTGAAAAGGTGAAAATATGAAATAGGACTTACGGTTTGTGAAGAAAATCCAAACATTTATCCTAGTCTTGAAACAAATACAAGCCCCATCACTAAATAATTTTAACTGAATCCAGGTTCGAATCTTGATGACGTTCCAAGATGGAGGACGATGACATCAGATGAAGTCTTTACACAAATGTCCAGAATTTCACGTTGAACCACAATTTGTACTGTACTATTCCAATTTAGAATGAATTTCACTGAATGTCTTTGTCCTAAACCACTTGTGTAGTTCTCCAGGGAAAAATAAATTATTATTTAAAAAGTAGATGAACTCCTATAGCTGTCATCTATAACAAGACACATCTCGAGCTCTACAGATGTAAAGAAAAATAAACTCTTTCCAGCACAAGAAAAATAATACCTTCTTCTCAAGGTATAAGAACGACTCTGACTATTTCACAGGGACCTAAGTGTTTTTAAACCGAACTAAGACGTCATTTCAAGCACACGCACGAAGAACGCGTGGTTATTTCATCATCTAGCAATCGCAGTACACGATGTAATCACATATGCTTAGGAAATGACCTTGGCCACAACCAATCGTTTACGCCGGTTGTTTATCCAGTCGGCAATCTAAAATAATGCTTACGCAAGCCGAAAGTCATATTTACGTTCTAAATAAACACGATGTTTCTTTCAAAAATATCAGATCCCGTGAACATAATCATCATCATAATAAAATATAATGATACAAAAATGAAATAAAAAGAATTCAAATTTTAACACACAAGTAATTAAACTACATGGTCGTAACACAGCCTGAAAACGACCTGGATGAATTCTAGATCAAAACACTGACACCTAATCGATTACATCATAGTACGCCAGAGGGACTTAAAAGATGTCCTTCATACCAGAGTGATGCCCAGCGCAGAGTGCCACACAGATCATCGTCTTGTCCGATGCAAGCTCGACTTCCACTTCAAGCCCAGGCCCACACAACAAGGAGTCACCCCGAGAAGGAAGCTCCAGGTCATAAACCTGTTGTCTGCAGACGTCAAGGCAGATTTTCAAGAGATCCTGCAGTCTAGACTTGAAGAACCTAATTTTCCGCCAGATCTAAATCCGGAAGAGATGTGGAACCACATCAAGGCTGCCATTCTGCAAACCTCAGAAGAAATCCTTGGATTCACCACTAAGAAAAACAAAGACTGGTTTGATGAAAACAACCAAGAAATCCAACAACTGCTTGCCAAAAAGAGATCAGCGCACCAAGTCCACCTCGCTCAACCATCCTGTTCACAGAAGAAAACAGCCTTCCACCTCATCTGCAGCTCCTTCCAAGGGGTCCTATGAAGCGTTGAAAGCAGTGTATGGTCCTTCCATTAAAATACAAAGCCCCCTACGGAGTGCAGATGGCAAAGAGCTACTCACTGACAGGGAATCTATCCTGAACCGCTTGTCAGAGCACTTCCACACCCTCTTCAGTACTAGCCGCATCCCACAACAGCCATTAAAGACGGAACTCGATGAGGCACCTACACTGCAAGAGACTGTAAAAGCCATAGAACAGCTGAAGGCTGGAAAGGCTGCAGAAAAAGATGGTATCCCACCAGAGATATGGAAGAGAGGAGCCTCAGCATTGCACACAAAACTCCACGAGTTCTTCGTTTGCTGCTGGGAACGAGGGAATCTTCCACAAGATATCCGAGATGCATCATCACCTTGTACAAAAGCAAGGGGGAAAAGTATGATTGCTCAAACTACCGTGGGATAACACTGCTTTCCATTCCAGGCAAAATCCTTGATAGAGTGTTGCTGAACAGACTGGTGCAGAACATGCTCCAGAGAGTCAATGCGGCTTTGGAGCCAATAGGGGCACAAATGACATGTTGTTCGTCCTGAGACAGATCCAGGAGAAATGCCGAGAACAAAACAAAGGACTGTACGTCACATTTGTGGACCTGACGAAGGCACTTGACACAGTGAGCAGAACTGGACTGTGGAAAATCCTTGAAAAGCTCGGCTGTCCACCAAAGTTTCTTACCATGGTCATCCAGCTACAGGAAGATCTGCTTGGTCAGATCAGAAACAAAAACGACTTGTCACAGACCTTCTTCATCGCAAACGGCGTGAAACAGGGCCGCGTTTTAGCCCCCACATTGTTCTCAATCTTCTTCAGCATGATGCTCCAAAAAGCAACAGAAGACCTTGATGACGATGATGACATCTGTATCCGCTTTCGTACTGATGGCAACCTCTTCAACTTAAGGCGACTTCAGGCCCACACCAAGACCTTGGAAAAACTGATCAGAGAACTTCTCTTTGCAGACGCCGCCGCCCTTGCTGCCCACACGGAAGCCGCCTTGCAGCGCGTAACATCCTGCTTTGCAGAAGCTTGCCAGCTCTTTGGTCTTGAGGTCAGCCTAAAGAAAATAGAGGTACTTCACCTGTCTGCACCCAAGGAAGTGTACCGGCCACCAAGCATCTTCACTGACCAGAAAGAGCTGAAAGCAGTCCACCAGTTTACCTACCTGGGCTGTGATCTCCTCTGATGCCAAGATTGATTAAGAAATAGACAACAGACTGGCAAAGGCAAACAGCGCCTTCGGCAGACTCTATAAACAAATAGTATTTACTAATAGTTATATATATATATATATATATATATATATATATATATATATATATATATATATATATATATATATATATATATATATATAGTATATATATATATATATATATATATATATATATATATATATCTTCTGTATGGTCCTCAAATAATCAATCCCACAATTCAAGTTACACGAGCGCGCTCGTCAGCTTAAAGATTACCGGAAGATCATCCCAAGCTTATATAAATCATGCATAGACGTTGTGAAAACTTCTTGCATCAGGGAATCGCATCAACGTTGTGGTACGTGGGTTAGGAGGCTCCTTACATCAAACCACTCACGAGAAAGTTTCCTTTGTGCGAGTACGTAAATCTGATATAACACGTATTTGGTCAGCCACGCTCAAGCGACACCGTGACAACTTTTGATGCACTCGCGAGTTATCAACGGCTGCCAGTTTATTGCGACTTGGCCAGTCGTATATCCAACGGAGTCCCTGGTCAGTGGTAGTTGTATCCAGGCATATGCTTTACACCATGATGTGTATTCAGCGGTAACCCATGTAACTTCGTTAACACAGAAGGGATATCACCGCCTTTTGTTAATCCTGGAAGGCCCGGATTTGGAATTTCCCCACCAACGTAAACTTCTCTGCTTCCAATTCGGTTCACCCATTTGTACCCGATTTGTTACCTTTCGTTTGAATGCTTGAGGCTTTTCAAGCAGTCTGTAGTTGACATGCACTTTAATCAGAGGCGTGGCGAGAACATATGGCTCCCACGGCAAGAACTAAAATTGCGCCCCTATCAAAGTGGCGCCTACGGCAAGAACCACGGCAAGAATTAAAATTCCCCCCCCCCCAAAGCTTTGAAAGTATAAAAAACTATGTTTTGTTCACCGATTTTGCGTCCCCCCCCCTTCAAACGGCGCCCACGGCACGTGCGGTGTCTTGCCACACTCTCACTACGCCTCTGACTTTAATACAAATTGTACTGCTGTTCCTGCTTTCTTCCGACAAGAGAAGGCACATGTAGTCGAATGAGGTTCGTGGGCACGCCGTTAAAAAAGGTCCTAGTTTTTTTTCACATACTTTTAAAATTTAAAATAATGTCATATCACGAAGCTGACGCTGGTCTTAAAGGCAACTAGCTTGCGAAAATAAAGAGTGCAAAAATGAAATGATTAATTGGTCACACTGGAACATTGTCTGACAAAATTAACTGGAAACATTACAATGGTTAAACAAAATACAGCTTGAGCAGCTCAAAGGTAAATCTAGATAAACATTAACGTTTAGCGGCGGAATATTTCCATTCCTCGTGGCAATTAAAGCACTGTTGGCGACTGCATCAACCGCTGATACAAGATAAGCTACGTTAGTGGCCATCGGAACCGTATCCGGGATGACTTTGAAAAAGTCGCATAGCGGCTCACAGACGAATATAAAAAGGGAAAGTCTTCTAATATCTAGTCGTCGGAGCCAAAGGTTCCACAGTGGAGCTGTCATTGCTTGTTGCCTTACCTTTGACTGCCACGGAAAGACGTCCATTAATAAGTTTAGATTTACTCACAATAATAAAGTCATTCAAGCATTTCCGATGTGTCTTCATGCTGGATGATGATCCACCGCACGTGGAAAACTGGTATCGTTAAACTAGATTCCAAAACAGGACCTGGACCCGGAACTCACTGAATTGCATATATGATAACGTTTCAACTTTGTATTCTAACTAGTACGGACTTGAATCGCTGTTTGTAGCTGTTGCTTATTTATAAAAGAAGATATAGTTACCTATCGCTGTTGTATTTAATTTTGCCGTTGCAAAGGCAAACGGACGGCCCAATATGTGGACATCTTGTTGTTAAAGCACCGCATGCACTCTCTCGAAGCAAGCTTGTTGAAGCCCAACCCCACGAGCACTTGTTGACTGTGGATTGTCTTACAGAAGCTACACTTGGAACATATACTAAATGCCTCTTGACAGTTACGGACGTAAGAGAGCAGAGACCTGAAGCGTAAAACAACAATGACGTAGAAATTCACGACAAATTCAGGACTTCTCACAAATAATAGTAACAACAAATGCTGATCTCGTTATCGTAACTCTTATTTCACGTAAAGCGTAATTACAGGGAACTTGTTTTATTTTGTATTTCAAGGTTTGTAGAAAACATGTCACCAGTAATCAATTCAGCTGACTTTAAATTCCATTAGAATAATTATTTTCATGATTATGAACAATAATTTGATATTAATTCCTACAATGAAAATAAAATACAAGCCTAGAATGAATCTGGAAAACTGTTGTATGGTCATCTACCCAGTCATGACTACCTTCACACAAATGTAGTACGCTTCGCGACATATTGCCTTTAGTTCTGAAAGGCGAAGAAGAAAATTATTTAAGACAAGCCTTTATTTTATTTCTTATTAGCAAATTATGCAACGTTGTTGATCAGGATTGACATTGTATATGAGAGATCGAGAGAGAGATCGATCATGTGAAAACTACTTTGAAATTATAAACAGTTGGAAATCCTCTGATGAGCATATCATTTTGCCAAGAAACAATTATTAAAATAATCTTAAGCAATTTTCACTGTATTAAGTTATTAGCTTCTTCTTTAAGATTTTCCTGAAGATTTATGTTTAAAAACTAATCATTACTTAAGGTACTATTAATAATCTAAATAAGTCAATTTGCAAATTCATCAGTTAGTCTTATAATAAAAAAGAAACAGACGAATAAACATACGTAGATACTGATAAGTGGGTAAGGGAATGAATAGAATTAGAATGAGTGACTGAACGAACAATAAAATAAATAAAGAACACATGAATGCACGAAACGAGAGACAAATAGGAAAAGTAAAAGTATATGAATTTGCTAAAAATATATGAATCTGCACACAAATGATAATGAACGAAACGATCATTAAATTACATTTACAAAAGTGTGAGGTAATAAGACCGAATAGAAATCCTACTCGTTTTATTGACAAAACGACACTTTATTTTGCAAAATTGATGTCTTAACTATAGTCAAACCAGGAAGACGAATACAAGGGTTAGGTATAAACTTCGAAAATAAACCAATGTTACTTTTGAATGGGACTAGTATCTAGTGTATTCATCGGACCGAGAAACAAAACGATGATCTGCTCTTTGGACCTAAGGCATACAAAATTTAAACTTCCAGCATAGATGATAAAACTCGTACTTATTTTTACTTCTTCAGCTATAGCTGGTAATTAATGTATCCTATTATGTTCTTTGTACGCATTGATATGAGCAGAATAACATAATTCAAATGAGGTCTCTGACAATTTTCATTTGACATAATAATTAGCGTTCTCGGTTAAAGATGTTTTCGGTCTATTACAACTTGTTTATCTGTGATTAAGGATCCATATTTCTTATTATACTTTCTGCATGAATTACATTTTTAAAGTTGTTACATTGTCATTGTGAATTATTAGTAATGGTCTACAGAATTGTTTATATGTTTCTCTTTTCAAGTGAACCTTGCAACTTCTTGCGGTATTTAGTCACGTGAAGGATCATGGACATTCGCAAAGAGAATGTTTAAGTCCTCTATTTTGAAAGAAGTTTTAAATGGCGTTTATCACGCTGCGTCTGAGTCTGTTTTAATAGTCCCCTACAGCATGCCATTATAAAGGCGTTTCGGTTATACAATTACTGCACTGTCTAAATTCACTGTATAGCTGTTTTAATTGCTTGTGCCAGTTCCTCGTCTGACTTTACTAAACGAGACATGGTTGGTAAAGAGATTTCTCCAGATAAAATTATTTAAGCATTGATTGCTCCACCCCTCTGCATTACTTTCTTATTTCTTTAATTAGCTTTTGAACATTTTGTTAGCACTTTCACGTTCCTTGTTAACCTCGTTAACTTTCTTTAGCTAGTTCTTCCCCTTTATACATCACTCTTATTTCTATCTTTGCTTATTTTCTTTTCTATCTTATTTGCTTTTCGATCTTTTCTATCTTTGCTTATTTTCTCTTTCTTCATTTTTGTCTGCTGATAGTTTTCCATTACTATTGCTCGTTCCAATAGTTGCTTTTTCAAGGCTAATTCTTTTCTTCTTAAAAAACTTCTCTTATACGCTTGCTTCTTTGTGTTGTTGTACGTAAATTGTGATGCGGTATTATAGTATGTTTACACTACTAAACGCGTTGCTTTGCAAGCCCTTATCAGGTTTCTGTCTTGCTTTAACTGTTCCAAAACAAATTATAACTGACGCTTTATATGATTTAAAATAAACTTGGGACGAACCTTGTTGATGCACAGTTCTGTTACAGTCATTAAGAGCGTAAGATATTTATTTGGCTTAGTTGTACCCAGTTTTATTTTATTTACAGCAATTTACGTTATTTCGCATCTAACCAACATTTATATTTCTATAGATATATATTTTTTTTTAAATCGGAATTTTTTTTACTAGGATTGAGTGCCAGAATGTACGTATTCCCACAAAGCACTTTTCGCCTGTCCTGCTAACACTTTTTATTTATTGCTTTCTCTTGTGTTTCCATCATATTTTTTCACAAACAGTTTTTACTCTGGTAGTGAAGTCCCTACAAGATCTTGATTGTTCGTATTATTGCGAAAGTTTCGAAAAGGCTTTTTTTTTTTAATAGTGTGTTCGTACATGTGCAGTTATTGCCCAAGACCCTTTTAATGGGTCAAATCTAGAAGCGTCAGGTGCTTCAGAACTTGCAAATTAATAAACTGATCTAATTAAATAAAAACAATCATTAGTCCATCAACGGCACAATTTTGTTATGCTCAGGTGCTGATGCTTTACTTATGGGAAATTGTAATTCAATTCTACATAAAGAAACGTTTTGCTCTAGCAAGTGTCCTGCTTTGCAATTACCGGGGTGTGGACTTGTGACGATTGTCACATTGATTCGAATACTACTTTAATTTAAAAGAACACATTATCTGTCTTTAAGCAACTAAAGTTTGACACGTGTTTCCGAATTTTCTCACGATGTCTTACTTCGCTAAGTGAATCTAAAGGGAATTAATTTTCTTGTGCAAAAATGTCCCCGAATCTTTTGGAAACATCAAAGATTACAGTCCTCCGATAATGTTCGTCCTCTATAATCTATAAATGAAAACTATTGTAACTTTCCTTTTTGTAATTAAGTAAAGTTTATTCAGTAATACACAAAGTTTGATGAACTAACTCCATGCCCTACCTCCTTTCAGGAAAACAAACGTGCTGAAGAACACAATGCTTAAGGATATCGATATATTTGTTATTAAACCGTTATACTGCATTTGCAATCAGTCTCTCTCTGACAAGGTGCAGATTGAGAAATATCAATCGGAGAGAGGCGTAAACAAGAAGGCGAGGGAATATGTGAGACGGAATCCCCAGTGATGTTCGTGGTAATGAAGCATCCGGAAGTGCATGCATTTAAACATTTCTAGGACATAATTTTAACCATGGAACTATAAAGGAAACTTTCTTTAGGAAACGTTCTGGTTGTCTTGAACTCATTTTTGCAGATGACCCATGACAGCCCAAACGACAGATAATTTCCTCGTTGTCGAGAAGCTGCACACGCTCTTCATTCGTACGATTATCTCTTTTGCTCAAAACTGTCCTGTATTTTTCATTACTAAAGTGTCTACATACGAATTACCTTCAATCTATCTAGTATTTTGCATTACTAAAGTGTCAACCTACGACTTACGTCCAGTCTGTCTGGCATTTTTCATTACTTAAGTGTCTACGTACGATTTGCCTTCAATCTATCTGATGTTTTTCATTACTTAAGTGTCTACGTACGATTTGCCTACAATCTGTCTGATGTTTTTCATTACTTAAGTGTCTGCGTACGAGTTGCGTTCAATCTGTCTGGTATCTTTTACTACTAAAGTGTCTACGCATGATTCTTCAAAAACGATACTTTAAACAAGTATACAACGATTGTTTACAACATATAATGTTTTACAAGTTTCAGTTAGGATTGTTTTACTTACTGTCAGTCTATATCATTTCAGTTGTTGAACACGTATCACCATCCTTGTCAGATAGTAGAAGACTCCTAATAAACCTTTATAAAACTTCTGATAAAGTTTGAGAACGAGTTTTTTTTTTGTCCAAAATCACACCATTGCAATATTATCAACAATCTCACAGGAGAGTTTCGCGATACCTATCACAGAGAGAAAGAAAAAAAGAATGCTGAATAATGAATCTTTACAACTCACAAGAGCTGAATAACTCAACGCCCTATTCAAAGGCCAAGAAAGAGAATATGACGAATAAGATTATATTTTACGTTATCGTCTGCTATTATTTCTAATATGGTACATTATTGACTTCAGATATTGCTAACATGGTACATTATTGAGTTCAGATATTGCTAATATGGTACATTATCGACTTCATATATTGCTAATATGGTACATTATCGACTGCTATTATTGCTAATATGGTACATTATCGACTGCTATTATTGCTGATATGGTACATTATTGACTCCTAGTATTGTTAATATGGTATTCGTGGTTGGTGGTTTTCGAATGCAAAATTTGGGTCTAGTTTTAAATGATTGAAATATATATAAAGAATATTTAGTGACATTCGAACAAATAGTTTCTACTCATGAAAAATCCGATTTTAAGACAAGATCTTTTTATTGTTGTTCAATGAAGATTGTCAAATGAGACGGAGGGGACTTAATTTAGAATGAAATAATCTTCACTTTTTTCCAAGAACTGGTTCAATTTTATTTATTGTGAGTTTTGTACACAATGCTTCACGTTATTATTCTCACTAAATATAAAAAAAGAAAAACAAAACACTTGGAAGTTTAGTGGAAAATTACTATCTGATTTCGTAACTGAGACCAAGGTCCCTGTAAATCGTCAAAGATGTCTTGCATGATTCCTGAGAGAAAATGTTTCTCCATTTTCTTTTGTAACCAACGGTTTACTCATTAATTACTGTAATTATAGACTGCTCTGTGCTCGTAACTGTGAAACAAATTATGTTGAAAAGTGCCGTGGGAATTGGCATTTTTCTGATTTCCCGAGATTCTCATTTAAAAGAGATCTTATTCAGGCACCGTCACATTTGTTTTCATGCTTACGTACTAAAGCGATACCGAAGGAGAGATTTGCTTTCAGTTTTCATCAATAAAGATTCTGCTTTAGCAAAACAATGCCATTAAAGTCACATTTTATCGGTGCTTGCAATGCTTGTCGCCATTGCTGTGATCAATAATTGAATTCATAAAGGACTCGCTGTCTTAAAACCCCTATAGGTTGTACACATGCGTTGTTCGTAATTTATCATAAATTTATACATAGCGTATACTTCTCACAATAAATCTACAAGAAATTTATTTTCTTTCCCACTGCAAGCCACAGACATTGTTGGAAAAAGACGCTAATGCTCATCGGAGATTCTAGACTATCCGACAATATTGCTCATCAGGAATATATCAATTAAGATGATCAAATAGTTTTATTTTTCCTTAATACCGAAAAAGTGACGATTCACTTATTATCTTACATCAGTATAACAAGCATTGATGCTGCAACCCAGGTTTCCACCGCCTACCCAGACGTGCTGACGAAGTAAATATTATTTATGTTTAATTATGTAATGAAACCGGAATTTACGTTTACTAAATATCTAACTCATAATTCAGTGAGACGCACATAGTTGAATGTAGTGGGCTATATATTGTGAAACTCGTAATGTTTCTAATGCCATTTATTAAAAATTATCGAAAGTTACGGAAATATAATAATACAAATGCTCATAAATCATACGAGCAGCTTTCTATTTCCACTGTACATTTAGTGTACAGTTAGGTTACCCGTGAAAGCATACCAAGCTGCATGTTACATTTACTGACACATAATAAAGAGATATAAATAATGACACATAAACAAAAAAGAACCTTTCTTTCATTACTACTAAACATCATGATATATAAGATTAGCATGTCCCTGTTAATTTAAACAATCACAAAAAATGTTATAGAATTTTTTGTTGTTTGAATTACATAATAGATAAAGTATGAGAAAAAAGTTTCACTTATTCTTACATGTGGCCTACACTACGTTACATTACACTTATTTCTTACATGTGGTCTACACTACGTTACATTACACTTATTCTTACATGTGGTCTACACTACGTTACATTACACTTATTCTTACATGTGGTCTACACTACGTTTAGTTGGCAATATACTGAAATAATTATTATGTAAGTGGATGAGGGAAACGAAGGAGGAGCGAGTAGTTTTGTGACAACTTCACGTAATTACAAAGATGGCACACTTCTACAAGTCTAATACTGTGACATTCTGCAAGTGTTTAGATTTATCTTCAGCATCCAGGTTAAATTTGGTTGGTCATCTTTGACACCTTACGCCATATATTTACTTGAATTCCTGTCAGCACTGACTGTTTGTGTGTGTGTGTGTGTGTGTGTGTGTGTGTGTGTGTGTGTGTGTAATCGTTAAAAACGGTGTCTTGATTCTAATGTTTTATTAAGGTTTAAAATATGATGATATTCTGTCAAGGACACAATTTATTCATGCTCATGCACCAAAGGTATACCTATGGGAACATGTCTTTCATAATGGTATTAGCAAACTTCCTGCTGTAGCAAGTATCGGGCAATGAAGCAACACTATTGCTGACTTATGATAATTTTCATTTCTCTGAACAAAAAAAAAAAAAATCATTCCCTCTTATAATCCCTCTAGGTTACACACCTGTGTACATGTGGTTCTACTTTACCTGTAACTTTGCTCACGATTAGATATATCATTTACGTATGAAAATAAATCTAACCTAAGGAAATCTTTCGTGCATGCTCAGCAACGATTCGAGTTCTTCTGACAACATACCTTCACTAGAAGCTTATGTAAGAAAATGACCAGCCAGTAATAGTTTTCCATAATGCAGTAAGACCGATGTACTTGCGAATTGTATTACATCAACCTTCATGTTGCAACCTCTTTCTTTTTTCCCCTTTCGAAAACAATGTACATAAGTTAACTATACAAACTAAATGCAATTTCCAGTAATCCTGTTAATAAAACTAATGGTATTGGTGGAATCAGTTATAGAATGATTAAAGGTGCAGTTGCACATATTTCTAAACCAATGCACTACATATTTAATTCCACAATCAATTGGAAATACTTTCGTAATTGTTTTAAACTTGCATGTATTCCCTTTGCATTCAAATGGTTCTTGTATTTATCTTCTTTCTAACTATCGGCCAGAGGTGTTGCTAAACTGGCTTATACAATTTTTCACAAATGTTTCAGTTAAGCATTCTTGACTGTCACTCTACAGTATTCAAGATCAGATAGGCATTCTTGACTGTCACTCTACAGTGTTCAAGGTCCGTTATGCATTCTGTTACCCTACAGTGTTCAAGGTCCGTTAGGAATTCTGTTACCCTACAGTGTTCAAGGTCAGTTAGGCATTATTGACTGTCACTTTACAGTGTTTAAGATTATTTAGACATTCTTGACTGTCACTCTACAGTGTTCAAGGTGTTCGATATGTATCACATGAATTATGTTTTGGAACCGCCCCAGAGGTTATGACATAATGGCATCAATATTGCAGGTTTTTCATTAAATCAGCACAGTACCTTCAATAATCTGCTTGGTTGGTTTCAAGATTACTCATCTAAAAAAACAATAAATGAAAAGTAGCGATTTTTATCACATGAAAAACTCAGTAGTGCTGGAGTTTTGCAGTATTTATCTTAGGTGTATTTCTATTCTGAATTTATATCAATGTCGTTTCAACGACCGGATATTACAATATATTGTTTATTTGTGCATTGATTGTTACAAGATTAATTAGTTGTTCTTTTTCAGTGCATTTTTCTTATTTGTAACTACAATGGTGCAAACTTTTATAGATAATTTCAAAATACATTCTGTCGTGGTCAGCATGACACGTAGCTATTAAGTCTGACGTATGGGCTAGGATCGCAATAATCTCGAAGCTTTTAATAGTTAATCTCTATAGTTCGATCACAGAAGGAATAAACTTGAGACAAATTTAGGTTGGGTATTATATTTTATTTGATGGAAAATAGCTCCATACATGTATTGCACAATGGAAAGGATCGCAGTCTGTAACCAAGACGGTAGATGACACGAAGAGGATAGAGGAAGAAAGTGAGGGAAGGAAAAGAAATACGGCAAAAGCCAACCTTTCACCAACAGTGATTTGGAAAAGACCGGAAGCAACCAGGTGATGCTGACATGCCGGCAATTTGAATTCGATCAGTCACTCGATTATATGATCACATTTGTTATATAGGTGTAACAGAACGGATAATTGAATTTCGCATAAACTTCGTAATTCTATTTCTAAGAGAAGGTGAATCATTCAAAGGTCGTGTTCAATTTCTTTTTTATTCATGTAATTGATTAAATTGCTATATTTTGCATACAGGGGCTGGTGTTGTTCTGTTCTGCATATCTGCTCAGATCTCTGTTATTCCATTCATTAATTTTATATTTTATTTTGTTTACTCAATCCGGGCAATAACTCCGTGGTCCATCAACTCCTCGATAACAATAACCAAAAACCATACCTCACAACATCACCATCTTCTGACAGTAACTGTCCTTGCTAAATGTGCAACATTTATGTATTGTAGAAAGTCAATATTGTAATGCAGTTCATGTTGCTTTCCACTGATTAAAGGATTTATTACATTAACTGTGTAGAATGTTGCCATGATGCCAATACAAACAATTGCCATTATGTACGAATTTGCATCCATGAAGAAGACTGCGTTATGTAACATATCTTACAGGTCTTTCATGTGAATGCAAATCACAGCTGCGTAACAGTAATCTTATGATGTTAACTCGCTTACTGTATCAGTGTTTCGGTGTGCTGTGACGTACAAGACAAGTTGAAATTATGTTACAATTTTTACCTGTGTATTACATCACTGTTATATGCTGTTATGTGATCCATAATTTAATTTTTTCACTCTGACCGATTCTCTCAAGTGACTTAACTACGTTATAATTGCTCCTTACATATTGTTTTATTTGTATATTAGCTTTTTGTTTTACAGATTATACACACTGTACATGCAAATGTGCATAGAGTATAGTTTTGCTATAAATAGAATTCATCAAGGGAAGTAACTGGTAATATCATTCCGCTTTTTTGCACACTTAGATATTTATAGCCCTTGGCCATTTATTCTCGCTGTATTTTACCATTATTTATGATGCGAAAAAATTTATTAATTTGTGAAATACTCATGTCCAACTAGTCCAGTAATTTTAGAGAATGTGTACACTGACACTTCCGGAATTAGTATATCCGGAAATGTTTTGTTGTGTTTATTTATTTATTGACGTGTTGGGGAATTACCAGCGTAAAGAGTTCATACAGTTTTTAATTTCGCTTTGGTTCAGAACAGTCAATATACTGACTACTTGTATCCAAACAGAATGTCTATGCATTTATGCACAAAAGGATTGAAGCAAGGTGCAAGGCAAGGAATCGAAGTTAACGACAATTGACTTGCAAGCGGAATTTAACTCTTGTATGTAAAAATCTTTAGGATTCTATTGTGAGAAACGCAAGTTTATTGTTATATTAATTTAACATCTATATACGTCTATATACATGTTTATGCATCTATAAACAGAAGAAAGCGGTTATCCATCGATTTCACATTGTTCATATGGATATATTTGTTATGAATATTTAATTTGTATTTGTTAGTTTATAGGTTATGCATAATTGTATTTTGGACTTGACCTTGTCTAAAATCAAGTTCACTATGTACCTGACTAGGGACATTGATGCTATTTTTATTTTGTAAACAAATAGTACATAATTCATATTTTTCTAAGTGCTAAGTGTATGGGTTAAATATTAGAATCATTTTCAATAAAGGTAAACATGTTTATCTGGGTCTTGGTCTAGGATACTGGCATTCTTTCATAAAGAAGCTGTTGTACTCAATATTACCCATGTTCTTTATTATAAGTGTAGTAACAGATTTTATCTGTTTACAACTTAGAATTTTCAAGAAATGAACTTCGGACTTACATCCTGGTTCTACTTTTGTGTCTTAGTTTGTTTTTATATAATCCTGTTTACTTGAAAAATTATTCAATCTACTGATAACGTCAGAAACATAATCACTTGTTTTGTTGTGTTTAGTTTTTGATTTGGGTGAGATTATTTATTCAAAAATTATTCTCTGGAATTAAAATGTTTTCAAAAATATAATATTCTTGGACAGAATTAATTCGGAATTACAGTGAATTCTGACAAGGACATATTTGATTATGATATCGTGATTAATTGGAAGACTGTTAGCACATCATCGCACTTCAGGCCGCTGATGCATTAGTACATTCAAGACTACAGGCACATCAACACCTTCAGCACTGGATCTAATTTTGGACCTCTCTGGAATTTAATTAGAACTTTATTGATAAGGACTTGTGATCGAACATTTTTGGGGTATTTGAGATTTAATTCGGAATAATGTAAGTTCTTTTTAAATTTTCACTTTTTTATTCAAACGAAATAAATTATTTGTTGCATTTTACAAAAAGTTTTGGGGTTTTTGCTCTTTACCGTTATTTAGTTTAAGACCATACAGCCGTAGTAATATGAATGCATAAATGTATGAAACAAATATTTATATAAAATGGCACCAATATAATGAAACGGATTAGAGAGCTATAATTCTTTCCCAGCTGGAATCAACCCTGTGTCGTGACTGACCAAGCTGTATGCTTTACGCCATCTTTAATTATTTGTTTTGTTATTTATTTATTTATTTATTTATTGGCGGCGATATGGGTGATTTTCTATGCATTTAAATTTGATCACTGAGGGTAATATATCGTGTAATCAAATTATTGCTTTACATGATACCCTTCTCCAGTTTCAAATTGTCCATATTAACGTACCTGTTTGAAATGGAGGATATCTCTCCCACACTCTTTTTGTTTTGCTTGGAAGATAATGAAACAACAATACAGGGTAGTGGAGATCATGCTGTGACTCCTGACCAGATACCTTTGCGCATTATTCTTTTTCTAGATGATACAGTTTTATTGTCTGGCTATTCTTTCAACTGGAAAATACAATGTCGTATTTCATCAGCTCGATCAACTTTTCTCAGGCAAATTACATTTTTTTGACAAAGCAAATAGGCAATTCTGTTGGCCCCAGGCGTCGAACTATCGGATTTACTGAGTACAGAATGCAATTGTTTATCTGGCTTCGGCCCGTCTGGTGATAAAGACGTTATAATTGACCTAACTGTCTCAGGAGGGTCACATAAACGTCGTAACCAATTAAACGTTGAAACTGAACGTTATAACTAAGTCTTTCTAATACGCATTAGTTAGGAATTCTGCCAGTGAATTTAAACTCCGACGTTACAACAGGAAACGTTGTATCCAAGAACACAATAAACAAACTGCTCTGTAAATAAACAGTATACTTTGAACAAATGTTTATCCTTCACTAACTTGTAAATTGACTTAGAAATTTATAAAGAAAGTGTTATCTTATATTTAGAAATATTTATTCAAAAAATGCTTCTTTATTATGACATATGGCTATGGCAATTGTCATGTATATTTAATTTAATTCTTTGTCTGTTAGTTTTAAATTGTTTTTAATTTCATTACATGTTATTGTAATGCAACATTGTTTGCTGGACTTGACCTTGTCCAAAACTGAGTTCATTTCTACTTGACCTAATTGACTAATATCTTTGTTTTTATTTCATTTATGTAAACAACTAACAATAGCTTCATTATTCTCTATGTATATGAGCTTATTATCAGAATTATTATTCAGGTAAACAAAGAAGGAATAAATATGTTGATCAGGGTCAGGGTTTTGGTGAATCCCAAGTGAATTTTATAGGCTATTGTGTTGTAAATAAACAAGGCCCATTAGATCATTCTAGAAGGTTATTTTCCATTACGTAATGGTTGCTTTTAGAAAATGCTAACTACGACCTGAGATCAAGCAGAGAACTATATTATCTTGTGACTGTGAGGATTTTACCAGTTGTGCTTTAACATCTAGCACTTTAAGTTGTATTATGTTGTGACCAGCTTGGGCTGAATTTTATTTTCTTCAAATTATTGAATTCAAGTGATTATTTTCTCTGGAAATACAAAAGTGCTCTAACAAAATTCTTGGATAAAGACATTCATTGGAATTTATACTGAATTCAAACCTGGAATAATATTTCTGTGATTCAACAAGAGACTGTTGACACATCAGTACTTCGTAGGCTATAACAGAGACGTCATCGCCTTCAATTTTGCATCCCTTTGGGACTTGAACTGAGTTTTATTCAGGACTTTTTAAGGGCATAGACTCGTAACACAATACCATGAAATGAACATTTTCCCTCTACTAAATATTGCATTTTTCCGTAAAGGAAAGCCAACAGAACTAAATGTATTATGTTGAAAAATGCTCCCGTTCTCAACTGAATCATTCTGTCATTTGTTTGCATTACTTTTGTACTCTAAAATGCACTTTATAATTGGCGTACTGTAAATTATTACTACTGCCAATCAATGGTGCAGTCTCACCAAGAATAATCACATAAGGCAAAAATATGTAAGGATTGAAACTTTCATTTACTTGCACAGGCTCAGGACCCTAGACACGTGTTGCGTCTTGCTACACTCGATATTGCATGCTTAAAACGGTTTATTTTTTCAGTTAACGTAATATCTTAATCTCATCACTCAGCTAAATCAATTTGCATACTGGGTAAATGTGCTTTTCTTAGAAATATTTTATGAATAGTTTCCAGTGGAGGTTTAGAACAGTTCATAATATGTCAAAATACGAGCTAGCCTCAAAGCCTCTTCTCTTCACCGTTGATCTTTTTTTAAATTGATTTTTAAAACAAAATATATCGCTTTGCTTTGTTAATTGTTACCTATGTTTCTCCATTCTTGATTTGAAGGCTTATGCAATCGGACTTTGATACAAATGCGATTTCCCAAATTTGATGTTAAGTTTTTGCAATAAAAATGCAGTGTCACACCAGGGAATAATATATCACTTCTGCAAGTCTTCTTTTTGAAGCAACGAAATAAACTTTCTTTTGTCCATCTCTCTAGCAAATCCCCAGACGTTTTGACTGTTTTTCCTGTTACATCCGATACCTGTCTATCATGGACTTTTCTGCCCCCCCCCCCCCTTCGAACTGGCAGTGTCGTCTGCTATTACATTTCTGAGATGGCCAGCTACATCCTTTACACCATCTGAAATAGCAATTATAGTTATACTATTAATGATTACATGTTTACCTTTAATAATTTCACACAATACTACCAAGTGAAATATTCTGATGTTTCGGTGAATAACTCTGATTTATAAAGCTTTTAAAACAGGCGTCAGTGAAACCTCAGCTTACTTCATTTGTTAGTTTAAGTTATACTTGACACAGCCCCTGTCTCACTCTCTGATATAGTCAGAAATATGTCAATGTTTGACTTTGTGAAATTATTTGCTAATTCCAAAATGTATTGAATGCTTTAGAATTTACACGTTCATGAGAATATAACTATAATAAATTCCAAAGGCAATTTGCATCTCAAGTATAGCCAAAAACTATAATGCTTACCCAAGTGATCGATGGGCCAACTTACCACGGATGGGCCAGCTTGCCCATTCACGTGACGGATGGACCAGCTTACCCATTAACGTGACCATAGGGCCAGCTTGCCCATTCACGTGACCGATGGACCAGCTTACCCTTACACGTGACCAATGGGCGAGCTTACTCATATACGTGACGGATGGGCTAGCTTGCCAATACACATGGTCGATGGGCCAGCTTACCCATACGCATGACGGATAGGCCAGCTTACCCATACACATGACGGATAGGCCAGCTTACCCATACGCATGACGGATAGGCCAGTTTACCCATACACATGACGGATAGGCTAGCTTACCCATACGCATGACCGATGGGTCACTTTTGCACTTGCCAATATGTAACATGTTCTTAAAATAATGACACATCTCCCCTTCTACACATTTTTCACAACTCTGTCCCGTACAAAGAGAATTAAGATTAAAAAAAACAGCTTAATGGTAAAAAGTGAAATTTGGTCCTGACATTTAGAGTGTATAATTGGTACAGAGGAATGGATTAGCATATTTTTATTTTGACTCAACTTTGTACACAATTTTTGTCATGCATTCACGCCACAGATTGGACCCATGATATGTTGAAATTAAGCCTACCACAGTATAAGGCAACCTGACTTGTAACAGCGTTACAGTGAGGGGCCGCTGTGCACGTAAGTAGGAATCAAAGGTCATGCGTTGGTTTTAGTTGGCTGGATATACAGTCCACTATGTCCTTGTTTAAGGTGCAAATAGTGTTAGCAACACGTACTTGTTCCTCACGTTTTGCTGGAGACACTGGCTGTGTAGAGGGAGGAGAACCAACATCACTGTCTGCAATATGTGTGCCTGTCTCTATGCACGGACAACATGTCTTCACTATGAGGAAGAGCGGAGACCTCTGACTTTGGTGTCTTCTCGCTGTACAGAATAATTAGTTACATACGCTTTCCATCTTCAGGCTTCTTCATTATGTTCCTTCCTTATTCGGCCCAATAATGTCCTTGGGCATAAGCACCAATACATAGTTCAGTTCTAAATGGTTGGATCGTGGAAAAAGTTTTAAGAACAATACATACTATTATTAGGTTTTCTTATTATATTATTTCTCTTAAGGCGGCACAGTATTAACAGGCATTATGTGATATGACTTACTGCTCGGCTGGTGCATGCTGCAAAACATCAACATGGGTACTTAAGCAAGAAAACTCGGTTATTCTGTCTTGTTATAGGGGAATGAATTTAAGTCCTAAAAAGAATGCACTTATCAGTTTTAAAGACATTCAGCAGAGTAATAAAAAGATGCAATGCAATAATCTAAGTGATCACTGCAGTTTGAAAACTATATCACTGTAACCTACTTTGCTAGCTGCACTCTTCACGATGAATATACCGATGAAGCTGCATGACTGGTAATGCCATCGTCAGAGATATGGAGCTAGAAGTTGATGCCTATGACACGACTGGCAATTTGAAGGAAAACACTTCCAGAAATGTGATTCGACTAAGCTTTGCCGACAAGATAAATAATGCCTGGATATCTTTCCAATTCCAGCTTCATAAACATACAAATTGGCTAGTCAAATTTCAATCGTCTATGATGAGTGGTAATTTGGTAAGAAAGGTTGCTAAAGTTATCTTCCTGATGTATGATTACTTACCACGTCAGTAGTTTATGAAAGTACTAAATATCAAGACCAACCTATATGTAAATCTAACCTCTAATTTGCAACCTGCAAACCAAATTTGCATGGAGTTCAATTCAAAGATGGTCCCAGGTATAGAATTATAGACATTATGATGTCCATAACGGGCTTGATAAATACCATGATGATTTTGCGGCTGTTAATGTTGCGATGAGAATGTTTGTTAAAACAGGTGCTGACACATTTATTCCGATCTATCATTCTAGACAAGAGTGTTCATAATTTAGAACGCTTTATCCTCCTTGAAAGCAAGAATAAATGTTTCAGCCATATCTTGTTACCTCCCGTTCCTCTCTTGTTGCAACACATTATTGAGAGCTCTTTAGAATCCTTGAATTCATCAACAATTTAACAACTCAGTGGTACTGTCTGCTTGACATCGCTCCAAGAAATTCTCCCTATTGGCTGGAAGTAAATCTAACAAAATAAATGTCATGATCAATATAGAATTGTTATTGAACAAAATGTACTTGCGACGCACATAACTGCTTAGTTTACATCCCATTGTCGTTTTATAAAAATAAATCAGTCCCTAGCATACATGTATGCTTGCTGTTAGTGTGCTATGTCATTAAATCTTTATATCGTATCGTAGATTATCCAAAGAATTGTTACAGTTCACTCATTTAAAATACATCAGATATACCTTTTTCAGAAGGAGTAATTCTGCTTAACCTTCAGATATGGTGAAATCTATTCCAACGCAACACTCAGCATAACAGAGCCTACCCCGTGTCTATTTGATATTAATATTTTTATAATTTTATCAATGCATACAAGTGCTATAACAGTAGATCCATGCAATCTATACAGTTCAGGAAATATTCAATATATTCAGATGGAATTTGTCTCTTAGGTAAAGTTCTGCCTTTAAAGGGTCTTGGTTTTTTAATACCATTTGGTGTTAGCGACTACCCTTCGAAATTAACTTTATATCTTCACAAATGATGCTGCTTGTAAGTTGTATAGCTCATGAACCATTTAATATCTGATGGCATTTAGCACGTACATTGCCTCATTGGCTTAAATGCGCCCTTCATCTGTTTTTGTTTTTTCCCATTTTTTCAATGCAGTGCCATTTGCAACTTTGTCGCTGTTTCTAGTTCCATTTGCAAGTAACACGGTTATTCTTAAAGGTTTTAAAGAACTTGCCCGACTTTTTCCGATGAAAATAAAATCCATGCTTGATATGCGCTATCCTTTTGAACTTGATCAAACATTTGCTAAGGTGGCTTTGTTTGATAACAATCACTTTCTTTTCTTTGACAAATTGTTATTAGCCTATCCCAGTAGTTTTATCATGGGAGAAATACTAATTTGATAATCTCACTGGTCTCTAGTTTTATGGCTTGAAATGAGTTGCTATAAGAATGACCATATCCTTAGGATACAGTAGTCATGTTTGCGCAATGCTTATGTGCCACCAAATTGTTTCTCACCAACGTTTATTTCCATGCCTTTCGGCAACACAACTATGTTGCCCTTCTGTCAAATATGTTGCCATGTTGCCAGCTATGGTTGTCTAATTGATAACTATGTTGCTGTGTGATAACTATGAGGCCGTGCTGTCAGCTAAAATAAACCAATCTGGTTAGTGTACTATATACACAATAATAACCGTCAATACTGGATTATTAAACAAATTACCAATTATATACCTCAGACCAGCCATAAAATTATAAAGGAAGTACATACTTATTATTATCACAAACCCTTCAAACAGTCATTGCATTCAACTCTGCTTAATATAAATGTTAGACAGCAAATTGACTGATGTACTTCAGAATATCCTAATAAAAACTGAAATAGGTTAATTCACGCGAAACGTTCGACCCATGAAAACAATTGGGAATGCAATTTAGTAATATTATTAAGAAATCACGTGCTTACACCTATGGCTGTAGTAAACGTTCTGAAGAGTAGTCACTACCTGACAAGATCTCTGAATATTTGTGACATCACGTAGAATATACACCTTATCAATACTACAAAACAAGTGCGAGACCTGAGGTTAAGGTACCCATGCTCATCATGAAATATGGGTATCTCTCTGTGAACGATCCACAGTTAGATGCAACTTGTACTCGATATTTTGTTTAATCACGGCTGAAAAAAATCTATATAGGTAACGTTGGACGCATCCACGAAATCAAGAACATATAATCATTTTAATGAAAAATCTATTTTCTTACATTACATATGGTGCTAGACTTTGCTTGTGTAACTGATCTTCACCAAACACATTTTCCACCTTGGTAATTTTGTTGTAAATGTATGCAAATAATGGTTAACTGCTAGAATATAGGCGCATAACAACTTCCGGGAGGAGGGTGGGGTTGCCAATGCTAATGAAGCCCCCCCCCCCCCGGAGCCTTCCACTTCAAAACATTTAGCAAATTTGGTATCTCAGCGTAGACTTGATATGTTCTTTTACTTGTCCAGATGTCAGAAGATTTTTCCTATTTTCTTGTAATATAATACTGTAAGACTGACATGTCGTGCAAAGGACCTTGGCTACTCAGATGTTTTTAGTAGTAATAGTAGTTATTTATGTCTCTACTGGCAAAAATTTACATCTTCACTTTGTTGTTTGTATTACATGTTTTAAAAATCTGAAATAATAAATTACCCCTCTCATGAATGATGATACAAACATGTTCCGTTAAAACATTTATTTTGGGAATAAAACAGAATTATCTGCAGTAAAAGGCGGGCCGCTTTTTGGCATGTGTAACATAATGAAGAAAATGCATTGCTGATACACGTGCAGATGTGCAGCTTCACTAGAATCGCACAAATACTGCAGGTACACGATATGCTATTACACCCATGTGTATGCTATTATGCTTAATTCGGGTATCGTTTCTTAAAATCAGTTTGCAATGTGACAGAAAGTTATCAACCCACGTCCCTTGCTCACGCAAAATTCGCTCCCCTATATTTGCAAACTCAATCATATATAGATTTGTAGCCGAGAGTTCTAAGATTTCACAGTAAGGATTTCAATCAATTTGCATTAGATCTTCTTTGAAAAAGGGGGTTAATGACTTTTTAATAGTGTCACATTCTATTCGATTCTATTCTATAAACGGCGAAGATACAATATGACTGTCACATAAGAAAAAGACATTGTAGGAATATTTTCTAATTTAAAGTTGTTCTAAAGTAGCTGGAGAAAAAAGACACCGAAACATTAGGGAGCTCACATGAATAACACGAACAAATGAAGATCGATAATTTACTCAACGCTTAAATAACTTTTTCTTTCTGAAATTATTATTCGTTCTTTGATTTTTAATGAAATATTTTTCATCCATCGTTTAGTCAAACGTAAGAACACAAACAATTTTCCAGTTGAATGCCCTATAGGATTTGCTTCGTCAAAATTAAGCGTATTAGCAAAGCAAGAAATGCCTGTTTTGCTTGAAAAAACAATATTTTGTGAGACTTCGCATGATTGCCGATTTTTTAAGATGCATTTATTTCCAGCATATGGTTAATTTCCTGGCCTTTAAAAGGCTATTATTGCTCCAATCCTTGCAGGGTAACATTGATGTTCCATTTAAAGGTTTACCGAACAGAATTAAGATAGTTTTGTTTATCCAGTGATCGGATAAAATCTTAAATGTGTGGTCTGATTAAACAATAATAGCGTGATACATGATAAGTGATGCGATAGAAGTTTTGTTATCAGTCTCTTAGAAACAAGAATATATCAGACAACGTCTCTAAAATCACATATAATCGACTATGGGTCAATGTGCGGTCACGTTCAGTGCTGAATCATCTGATGGATGGAGTTACCACGTGATCAGTCAGCTTCGTTCCTGTCCCTGGTGTTATATCGTTTGAGATTGTAAAATGGGTTCAAGAAAACCAAACAAGGAAGATGCATTTTTTTTTTTTAAAAAAAAGAACCAATACACAAATTCCATCTCTCTTTTAATATTAATACATAATACTAAAGAAAGTGTTTGTATCCTATTGAAATTTCAACCTGAATCAAAAGTCAAGGTCACATGGGTTCAATAATATACCTGGAACCAGAATTGTTTTCACTCTTTGACTTTACCACGTGTATTTTATTTATCCACGTTAAGATTAATTTATAGAATATGTGTTTTGCGTCACACATTTTGTTTAACTTCAGTTATTTTAATATCTTTTTTATAATATCTTTCTGTCGTTGTTTGGCTTTACAGTTATAAAAAGAGTTTCCACACACAGGAATACGTCATTATCTTAAGGTGTGTTATGTCCACACTTACACGCCATGTATGACGGTATAGATCAAAATAAAGTAAGGTAACGCTAAAGATCTAAGTGAAGTTAGGTACTATTATACCATTAAATATTCTTTAAATTTAAACTGTGAAAGAAAACTTCATTTAGTTCAACAGAAAGGAACACATTCTATCAACGACTTGTTGTATATCTCAATCAGCCATCGATATTAAAGGTCAAGGACATGGCAAGGTCAAATATAGTTTATAAGCCAACATATGTATGTCTCGTAACTTTATAACACTCACTATAAAATATTTAGATAAAACCTTTTGGGGTTTATGCTATCATTGTGTTACATACCTCATCGAGACAGATGTCTTAAAGATCGAAATCAGAGAGAAGTTAGATAAGATCTATTTTGGCAATATAATTTGAGATGGGCGTATCCTGCGCCAAATCCAGTGGTTTGAGACGTATTATCTTTATCAATCAGTTTTTATCATCCATTAATAAAATGTCTGTAACGACCTTGCCCAGCAACCATTCAATATAATACGATGTGGTTTCATATGTCAAGTTCATTACTAAACTTGATAAGTATTTTAAAGGTTCTGTCTTAGTGTTTATATGCTCAATGCTGTTTTGGTCCTCAAATACATTTCAAACTGCAGTAATCAATGATAGAGTCGCGCAAACATTATCTTTTACAGCGGCACTTTTAACGATGATGAAGAAAAACGTGTCAGTATACAAGCGTTCTTAAAGAAATTGGGGCACTTTCTTCTTAGGTGTGTAATGTACCAAATCTCTTTCTTCACAGTTCAAGCTAAAACCTGAAAACTTTTACCAATAGTAGTACTATAACTGTAGAATGTGAGATCGCACCTGTAAATACAAACTTACTATGCATGGAGGAACAAATGCACGTGTGCCACTGACATGAAAGTATATCCTGAACATAAGAGACCTAGCAAAGAGGTCCAGTTTTGAGAGTGAGGGGATGGATGTTGAAAGCAGGGAAGCGCGCAAAATGTCTTCTACAAACATAAAATTCTAGTTTATTGAATGTCTTTCTTCGGGGATAAATATACATCAAAATAAAATGGAAGTTAAAAAATTTACTTTGAGATGTACCCTAAGGCAAAGTCATATTTAAGACCAAATATTCCACACAATATATTTTTCTTGTTTTTTGTTTCACGTACATGTTTCTTTTTTCTATAAGGTGTACTCATCTAAAAGATACGAAAATGACATTTACATGCGAACATATATTAGTACATAATGTGATAAGTTCTCGAGTTCAAATTGGCTAACTACAGGGATTTTTGTTTTTAAGACGGAAAGTATTTATATTTGACTCCTGGATACTATATATTATATTATGTTCTATAAACGACGAAAATACAACCACAATCGCAAAAGAAAACGACTTTGTAGGAATATTTTCTAATTTAAAGGTGGTCCTAAGTAGCTAGATAAAAAGAGACACCGAAACACACCAAAGAGCTCACACATAAAAAAAAAACATGAATAAAATGGAGCTGGATACTTTTCTCAGAGGTTAGATAATTCTTCCTGTTGAAATCATTATTCTTCCTTTGATGCGTAATGAAATATTCTTCATCCATCGTTTTATCAAAGGTAAGGCCACAAGCAATTTTTAAGTTAATTTTTTTATCGCATTATGCTACGTCACAATTGACCATATCAGCAAAGCAAGAAAAGCCTGTTTTACTTCAAAGAACAATATCGTTTGAGACTTCGCATGATTACCGATATTTAAAGATGCATTTATTTCCATCATATGGTTAACTTCATGTCCTATGGAAGACTATTATTGGTCCAATCCTTGCAGGGTAACATTGAGGTGCCATTTAGAAGCTTACCGAATAGAATTAAGATAATTTTGTTGATCCAGTTATCGGATAAAATCTTAAAACTGTAGCCTGTTCTAACAATGACAGCGTGATACAGGATAAACGATACGATAAAAGCTTTGTTATCAGTCTCTTAGAGACAACCGTATTATGAGACCATGTCTCTAAGATCACATATAATCGATTATGGGTCAAAGTTCGGTCACATTCAGTGCTGAGGAGGTTAGGGACAGTTTCTATGCACAAATTTAATGCCGCATTCACCGCCCCTACCCCAAAATTATACCTGCATTTTTGACGTCCGAAGGTCATTTTTGACACAAGGTTATGCTCACAGTGCAAACACAACCCCGTTTCCTAGGCGATAATTATGCAAAACATCGTGTACTAAACAAGCTGATGCAATTGAAAATAGTTGTCATCCAAGCAGTTTTTGAGATATTCTACTTGCCCTGAACCCACGTGTTTACTGTTATAGGGGTGGAGGTGGGGGTGGGGCTAGTTCTTCTTCATAGCCGACTATTGGTATTTCACTATCTCCATATTGCATAGTAACTATGGAAGGTGTGCATGCCTCAAATCAGTTTTAAGAACAACACAAGCCCAAAACACCTACTTCACAAATATATCTATATCTTTAATTAGTAAACAATAATAGTTGAAAAAGTCACACCATAGTCTTAAGTTAAGAAAATTAACAAAGGCCAATTTACGAAACTATCCCCTGCCACCTGTATCCAATGGATGGAGTTATAACGGTGGTGAGCTTCTATCTCTTCACTAGATAACATTTCCGCATCATTTTAACATATTTCAACTGGATATCATGTAAAGAATAAGAAGCTGACAGCATGACGTGATCCGCAAGAAAACTATTATCCTTGACACATTCAAGCTTCGTAAAATTGATCCATCTCCTATATGAACCAATCGACTGAACATTAGTATATTAAATGTGCCTGATTTAATGTTTCATTTTAGTCCTTGTAAAATTCTATAACTTGTGATGTTAATTGATCGACATTTTCATCACTGTGCTATCTTTGTTCATATATTGCTTGCAAAAATCTTCCTTTCCTTTCAATACTTTTGCCGGAAATAACAATGGACAATCAAATGACACTTTTAAAAAAATATTTACAGTTTATGTTGTTGTCATTTGACTTGAAGGTTAATGGAGATACTAACAACAGTGGTAAAAATTCTGGACAATGCTTGTGAAAAACAGCACTATATCACATGGAACATACGGAAGCAATGATATTTTCAAGCTCACTGGCTACACTATTTTCACAAGATACAAAACTTTGCAGTCACAATATCAGTTTGGACAAACAAAACTGAGTAAGACATCATGAATGAAAATAAATACGGTAAGACCACTAGCAGCTAATGTGCAAAATAAAGGTACAGAAGCTGTGCTACTTGTAGTGTTTGGTAAGAGTTATAATATACCACTTGACTGTCAAATACTTTTAGATCATCCTTCACTGTACACTATTATTCAGGATTCCAGATTCAGCATTACGCTTGTCAAAGAGTCAAAAGTGATAGCAGATAGTAACCATGACTTTAGTAAGATATGGTTACTTCTGACTCAAATGCCAAAGTGTGAATAGCAAGAACAGAAATGAATTCACCCTCAGCTACGATTATATAACGAGACAGAGACTCATATACGATTATATAACAAGACAGAGACTCATATACGATTATATAACGAGACAGAGACTCATATACGACTATATAACGAGACAGAGACTCATATACGATTATATAACGAGAAAGAGGCTCATATACATAGCAGCCAACACACCTCAAGAATCACAGTCCTTCGAGTATGAACTTCAAGTGTGATTTCATACTGTGCGAAAAGACTGGTGAACGTCATCCTGAAAGTTTTACAACTCGGGAATAGAAAAGATTTCAGTGATTAGTAAAGATCTGCCAAACATGCTTTATTCTCGGCGCATTTGGTTGAAGCAACAATGTGCAGAAGCCACTCAGCATTTCTTTAATGAGCAACAAACACACATAGAAACACGCAACGTATGTGTGAACAATTATTACACAGACATTAATTGCATTTGACTTGATCTAAGAAGTGCTCACGAAGACAGACTACATGACATCGGTACATGACATCAGTATTTCCCTGACTTTAATCTTCACAACGAATACATTTATTTCATCTAATGTCAAGTTAACAGTCAAAATACTGAAATTAATTATCTTGTAGACATGCATAAATGATGTCCACATAGTGGAGCGCATCAACGATGTTTTCGAATGAACCCTATAACACGCTCATGTGAGGACTAACTGTGACCAGGTTTCGTGTTCAGTATATGACATTTAAAATGATTTAAATAGATATTATCCCCAACTACATAATTTTATATTTCTTGTTTCATGGAATCACAATTTATGCGCACGGGCACAATGTGACTGTAAATCAGCTTATTA